>JAIZAY010000662.1:0-34605 GCA_029531755.1 Holothuria leucospilota
CTGCATTGTCATGCATAACTTGAAAAATTACGTTCACCCTGGATCCACTTAATTATCTGAAAAGGAATATAACCTGATAAATAAAGCCTCTGGAAACAATTTTTCGGCAGACTCATTACCGTATATTGCATGCGTCTCTGGGGTCTTCGCCTCCCGGAATCCCAATCCCTGTCGCGGGCCCCTGGACCCCACGCGTGCAAACTCGCGCCCTCGTTGTGTACCTTCGGTGCACTTGTAACACTCCTCCATATCAGTCGGGGGAATTACAAGTTGTGCCCCTCACCTCCGAAATCATGATCACCGGCACTTGCCGTGTTCTTGTACGGAATATCCATAACAACAGCATTAAGCGATTTAGGAAAGTTAACCTGACGCAAACGTGATCGTCCTTAAACAATAACACAGTAATTTATATAATCAAAACTACTGATTGTCATTTTGACAATACGAGCATTGTTATGAAAGGCTCATACAACACTAAATATCGCCAAATACAGCTCCATTTTGTATCCAAACGCTGGAAAATTGTCAATATTTTCCGTACAGGGTTTCCTCTTCCTTAGGCCCCTTAATACTGACGCTCCGGTTACAAGGGCAATAGCAGCCAAACTGTTATTTCTTTTAAAAAACAAAACAAAATATTGTCAGGATATATTGGTCCTTGTCCCCGCTTAGAATATGTCTTATTACGCAACTGTGTGCACTGAACAAGTGTTTTTAAGTGTAGGAGATTGCTGGAAGTAAACTTCGTGGAATAAATTTTATTGTATGGATGAGGTTTCTTTCCTTTAAAGTCCGAGTAAGAGTATTATAAAAGATAAAATTGTGGGTACCGTAAGCTATAAGTACCAGGCTATTTGAATGCATCATAGCCAAGGGCAGAAGGCTGAGCGAAATTACTGGGGGGGGGGGGGGGGGTGAGACAGTTCATGACATCGTCCAAAGGCGTGTCTAGGATAGTTGCCACTCAAGCAAGTCCGTTCCTTGTCAGCCACTGCCGCCCTTAAGGGGGGGGGGCTAAGAGGAGGGGTTAAAAGGAAGGATCTGACGTTTGTGTGTGGTCGCTTAGGTGCAAATTGGTGTTGTCTTTTGCAAAACTTTCAGGTGATTATATTTAGTGTTTTTTCTTTTTTTTTTTTCTATGGGCGGGGGGAGGGAGGGTGGAGTCTGATATGCCGATTGACAAACCTGCTCTTTGAAAAGTTTTGCGTACACACCGGTAAGATAGCTTAGGTGTAATTAGGGCTATCTTTGGGAAAGGTTCAAAATGGTTACATGTTTTGAAACTCTCATTTTTGTGTCTTTTGCTATTATCTTTTCGGCTAGGTATAAGGGCGAGGGTGTTGTATAAGGCCCTTCCATTTGAGAAATTTTTGTCATTGTGAGGTTGTTACGATACAAAATTTTGCTAACATTGACAAAGCTTTGATTTGTGTATATATTCATAGTGTCTCATTATTAATTGTTTTTTCCGACTGTGGCATGGCACGGTGCCATGTCACAGCCATTCCCCTGGAAGTGCGCTAATTGGAGGGCCACCATCGATACGTGCCCAGCGTAGCCTGTAGATTGTTTGTCCAAAATGCTTCGAGTTAGACGGAAAGGGTACTTTCTAGACCTACATAGTAGGATCTAAACATTTTTGAGACTTTATGCTTTAAGAAGAGAAGACTGCAAGATCAAAAGTTAAACTTGAAAAACTTGTTCAGTAAAACAAGGACAAAAGTAGGACTAAAAGGTACTTCACATGTGTATTGATTTTAACATTTATCGTATTTTAAGGTCATTGTAGGTTATTTATAAGCATGGTGGGGCAACTCGTGAGAAACATTCCTAAAGATCTTTGAAGTTCAGGCTTCAGTTGTGTTGTGTGCATCATTCATGAGGAAGGAAGTTCGTTAGTCGGCGTGAGTTACCCGCATAAGAGCCCGTCTTGGAAAAATAAACCTTCATATATGTTATTTTCCAGGTCCTGAGGGCTTTAAAAATAATAGGTAATGGATTTTTAAACATTTTTAGTATTTTTTTTTCAAGAAGATCATTTTTTTCATTTTGGCTTTGGAAATCTCGGGGGGCGGGGTGGGGAAACTGCCCTCCCCCGCAGGCTACTGCCCTGTAGCCATAAGCCAAATGCTTCACTCTAGTGCCTATAATTTTGTAACTACTTTAGAGCTTGCTGGTTTCCGCCCTTAATTGCCCCACGGCACAAAACCAAGAAATCGGGACGATCGTATGACAGGGCTAGCTACGCGCCTGCATGCGTTCAGTGAGAACGAAGTAACCCTGGCATTCATAAATTATTTTAAAAACTAGCGAACTTTTAACTGTGGAATCTGCAGACGTGTTGTGATGCCAGCGTTTGTGGTGACTACAGTAAGTTGGGTTTAATCAGGGAGGTGTTAGGAAGGAGATCCAACGTTCTATAGACTCTTTGAAGTAATGTTCGTTTCCGACAGTTATCTTGCCTTTCTTCTCAAAATTCTTGTCTCAATACCTAGATCAACTAGGATCAGTGATGCGTTGTCAAAATGACAATGAGAAGACACACCTCTTACGCTGAACTCGTTAACTTTTCGTTGCCAGCCGTCATGCAAAAATGTGAAATTTTAACCTTTCGTCGTTATTCGTCGCACTAAATATCATTTCATTTAAAGTCAGCTGAAATTTTCTTTACAACTTACTTTTCGAATATATTTCCGAATGATGGGGAAATTTGCTAAAAACTAAGAGAAATGTATAGGCTTGAATAATGCTCCCAGCAGGTGACGTATAAATATCGTTGGGGTACAATTGAAGTACATTGTTTAAAAGTTTGTTGCCAGTCGTTCTACTGAAAATCCTGAATAAATCTTGTTCATTGGCGGAAACAAGCCCTACTTCAAAGCATGTATAGACAATGGCCTTTGTCTCGGGATCACTTGGAAAAGAAAGAGGGAGATCATCATTAAAGGGGCTTAGTCAACAGAGACTTATCAATAGGAACAAAGAAACCTGCCAATCAAATAGCAGTGCCTGAAAAGACTTAAATCATTTTCAAGTACATATTGTCTATTTGATTTGGCTGTTGTATCTCCTTCCTAACACCTCCCTGGTTAAATCAGGGAGTTGTTTGTTACCACCTCTCTGGTATAATACATTTTGAATTACGAACGACAATGTGACCGATAACAGCGATATTCGCACATCAACAGAAATTGACCGAATAAGTTTGTTAGTTTGTTTTCAATCATTTTTATATGAACCACAAGGGTATAGCACTAAAATAAGGAGGATCACTCTAAGGCGGAGAAGGCTTCTTCCGTCGAGGATTTTTCCCGATTTCGTCTGGGAGTCTTATGGTTAAATATGACTTATGTTAAAGTGATCAGTTGTCCACCGTTTAAGCTGGAAGGCAGATTCCTTAATAGGAACCCTCAATTTCCACCTTCTTTGTGTTGTTGAACTTTTTTGTTTTAATTTTTTCATTGAGCCGTTCCGTTTAGCTTAGACCTAGCCCCTTCATACTAGCTTCTTACCTAAAATTAGCCTACGGGTTATAATAAAAGGAATTTCATTTAGGCTATAATTGCCCGTCAGTATTTGTATTAATCGTGTAGTATACGGTATGCACAAAGTACTTTTCCCTTTTCCTTTTTTCAGTTTGGAAAAGCCTAAGGTATGGATATGAGTGGTCGTGGGACACAGGAAACAAACTATTTTTGGATACTTGTTTTGTTTTAAATAATCAGCTAGCCTTTTAGTTGTCGTGATTGCCGTTAGGTATAAAGTGTAAATAGTTGGACGCGAAGGGCACCAAACTTTATGAATTTAAAATAATTTTTCATCATGATAATTGACAACCGCCATGGAGGAAGCGTTTGTATTGATGTCCTCTAACAAATCTGAAGCAAGGGCTTGTCAAAAGAAACTCATACTACTACTAACTTGAACGAACTGTTTCTTACAAAATGAAAACAAAATCTTCAGATTATCAACCTGTAAAACAGGCATTCAATAATGTATTTGAAATGATATTTTTCTCAGTAAAAATATGTGTTCAAATTTGCATTTCCTCCCACGACTTGAAGTTTCCATTGAAATTATGATTTTATAACAGCAATCTGTTTCAAAATGGCTTTTCGTACTCTTCGTATTTACTATCATCTATTATTCTTACCTCAGTTCTGGATTAGGTTGCTAAAACATACCGGTAGTAATGATACAAGTGAGACTTTGGTGGTATGTTTTGTGCACATCTAGTTCCAATAAAATGTTGTTTAAGTCTAACACCGACAAAATGGCGGAAACTACTCCAGAATGACCTCACGTACCTTTGTACCCCGCAAGGGTCCTGACCGAAACCCCTCAACCCAACGACCCTACAGGAGGAGCTTCACATCCATGAGAATCCTTTGTAGCATGCACCCTTGTGACAAATTCGTGACTTCATTGCGACCTAGCCGTATTTCCTGCTCATGGTCCCACACTGATCTTTAAAGTTCTCAAATGCGACCCTCGACCTCAGCTCTGCCTCTCTATTTGACCCCTACCAGCTGGCAGCTTTTTTCTGAATGATGACTGAAATGCACAGATTTTAACACCGACAATTTTGGGTCGAATCTGAAGTCTCTTAATCTTACCTAATTGTGTATTCATTTCCTTTGCATTTGCATCACAGTCAAACTGCTTCCTGCCAGAGTTGAAGGTATTGTATAGACTCTGACGGTACAACACTTGCAACCGTGTTTGATGTGTTCGTGTGGGCGTGTGTGTGTATGCGTGTGTGTGTGTGATGAATGCTACTCTGAAATAATCTTAAAAGTCTAAGTACTCTAAGTACAGGTCTACTTAACATCCCTTCTTGTACAGTAATTTGATTGCCACAATAATGGCATCTCAAGCACTTCAAATGAGTCATTGACAGCATAATGGGAGGATCTTCAATATACAGTATGTTAACATCCATGTTGGAAGAAGATACAGCACTTACTATCAGTGTACATTAAAACTGAATAGAAACAATTGTCTGATGTAAAATTGTGAGCAGGGCCGTCTTAACGCATGGGCCCACTGGGCCCAGGCCCAGGGCCCCGCGATGTCAGGGGCCCCGAAAATTGACCTCTGCGCAAAAAATCATATCTCCCCTTGCGTAAAAGATTTTTGTGTGGAAATACTTTTATATACTCTTGAACAAGATTCATAACGGATTCTGAGTGTCAATTTCAGCATACCGCCCCCCAAAAGGCTCCGAAATGGATGGTAAAAAGTGTATAGGATGAATATTCACGAAAATGCTCTAAATGGTGCTGCAATGTAGTCTCCCATTGACTTTGCACACAATTCATTTCAATGCAGGCATGTCTATGCTTGAGCGATGGTCAAGGATGTCAATTTTTCACGCAACTTTTTTCGAACACACTTGATTGGGCCCCGCTCCAATGCCGGGCCCAGGGCCCGGTGATCTCTTAAGACGGCCCTGATTGTGAGATTTTCTTCAGTCGAACTTACCCAATGCCAATGAACTTTCTTATATTAACAATGTGTGGGACTATCACATTAGTTCCAGATGAATGGAAAGGAGAGAAAATTAATGGCAAATACTGTATTTAATACAATTTTGTCATGTGTGCCATGCTCACGAACACTGCACTGGTGCAGGCATTGCAGGTACAGTACTCCATAGCCTGATGGTTAGAAGTAAAAGAATGCCTCCAACATCTGTTTACTGTAGAAAAGTTGGGTGATACCAGAGTAAATGGGAAATCAATCAAGTAATTTGCTTTAAATTGGCCCTCACATAAAAGAAATAACCTCTCTGTTCTGTCATAGGCTTAAAAGTTATTTGGTCAATACCATACTAAAATACTCAGTTGTATGTCAGGCTATTAAAATCTGGTAGTTACTCCCCGCCCCCAGTAGATGCTGCCCCGCACTTATCACCCCTAGAAGTCTTGGGGAAGAATATTAAATGCTCCAATTTACAGGTGTTTCTATTTCTGTTTAAACTGAATTTTTAACTTCAAGTCCAAGAAGATTATGGATTTCCTGACCTTTTTTTGACACCTTGTGGAGAAGGGATTTTGCTGAGAAAAATAATTGTTTATAGTCTATTATGGCTAGTGCTGTTGCTGTAAGAGTATCGTTCGGATATCATACACATGTATTTGAAAATGCATAATCATGTACAACAATGAGAATGAGGATTTGGAAGAAGTTAAAACAACAGAAGGAGAATTGTACTGAATAAGGAATATGGCATACTGTTAGATATATTAACTGTGCCATCGATGATAAAGTTCATGAGGTCCTCATTTCACACATAAATTTCTATGTGGTAACTGCACATTCCACCTCGCAAAACAGTGTTTTCTGTCCTTCGAATATCAGAGGCGGACAGTGGTGGTAAATTTTTAATGGGCAGAAAGCAATGCCGCCACTGAAAATCATGTCACAATCAAATCTCCTGTAACTACATTTTCCCTAATATACGGTACTGTAGCTTAGAAATGTGAACTTCGCAAAGTGGTCACAAGTTCCAGATCCATTCACAGAATGTTCTGGTACTTCTTCCGGATCTTGTCCCAGATCTTGCCAGTTTGCATAACTGAAAGAGGCTAGTTAATTACACAGGAATGAATAGCTTACTTTGAAAGTTTTCTTGTCATAAAAGGGAGTGACTTCTACTTAAACTTTTGTTACTACTTTTTAATAAGTGTTGAAAAATACTTCCAAAAGGGTTGTTTTGAAAACTTCATCAACTATTAAAATTATGACCATAAATGTGAACTTGAAATATAACACACCCCTATAAATGTAATACTGCAGTTGAGGCCATATTGTTGTAGCATGCAAGATCTGGGACAAGATCCCTTCTTCCAATTTGACAAAAAAAAGTTCATCTTGATGCTGCTCAAGGCACAACTAGGTTGCATTAGTACCGATCTTGGTAGAGTGATAATTTTGCAAAAGGGGGGGGGGGGCTGTTTTCTCAGTGTCAGCTTCGTGGGAGGTCCAGTGAGTTTGTAGGGGCATACTGCACAGTATCAGAAAGTTGAATGTGGTTTCATGCAAATCTGTGGCGTACATAGGAAACTGTGCTCAAAATGTTTGGTTTATGGAGTGATCAAAAAATTCAATAAACTTTGGGATAATAATCATAGTGTGACACTAAGGTTAGCCGACCCCTTAGAAGCCAAATACTCAACAACAGAAACAAACACTATCATAGTAGCCTATCATGGATTATTATTTCTGTCAGTGATACTAGGGTGTACATACAGGTTGATGCAGCATGGTCTGAGGCAGTGTTGCGTGACATTATTTGGTGTACATACTGTAATTCTGTGGTGCACAGCATACAAACTTTTTAATTTGGTGCAGGGCAACTCTGCTAGGATGTAGCTCGTTTGCTTAGCCTCAAAAGTGGCACAAAAGCATGTCATACCCTGTAGGCCTTATTGGCATACAGTTAGTCTACACCAGAATTAACAACTATCTACGTTGGCTAACCCAGCATCCTCGCCCATACAGTAGGTCTAGAAGCACATATGGTATAGGGTTAGCCTAGGGCGGTTAACGTTAGTTTCCTCCCCTGAGAAAGGTACAAGTTTCTTCCCAAGTACATGTAACTGGGAAGAAAACTAACAATTTTACTCTTGGGTAGCCAATGATTTAAAAGTCCAAGCCTTCTTTTCAGTCTGGAATGATGTGATACATCTTTGAGGATAATTTCTTTGACATTTTTTATTCAGACTTTGCATATAAAATGTTTGTCAATGTAGCCAACAATTTTTATTAAGATACTTACAGTAGGGCATGTAAGGCCTACCCTGTCTAAACTAAGGCCTGAGAAATTTGAGGCATACTACCATCACAAACTGTCTTTCTTACGGAAACCCTGGTTGTGTTACACAACCAGTCTGTTTTGCAAATAAAAACGCTAGTTTTCTTCATTAGCAATAGTTACAGCAAGACCCAAATTTTCAACCTGAAATATAACTTACATGAGGGAGGAAACTAATGTTTTTAGGGAGGAACCTAACTTTCTGTAGGGTAGGAACCTAACCTGTCCAGAAAGAAATGGCGAATGTTGTAATATCCTTGTTCCGTTTGGGACCCAAGTCAGACTTCACTATGAGAAACATCGGTGGGAATACAAAGATCTGCTAGGTTTATGGCCAGTGAAGTTGGTTCCATGACTGCTCTCTTGCAAGATGTTGGTCTAAGTACTTTGACTGCAGGCTCTTAATCTTTACTAAAGGTATTTATGGTCAAGCTAACATCCCTTTGTATGATTTTTGTAAACCTACAGTATTACTCGTAATATGCATGCTTTGCATAGCTACCACCCCCCTTCTGCTAGGACAAATTGCTATAAATAGTTTCCTACCAATATAATTTGGGACTGGGATAACCTCCTGGATAACCTTCTGGATGTAGCACCATTATAAGGAAGATGAACTAACCCCGCCAAGCCTACTGTAGGCCTAGGTCTGGTGTGGCCACAGGCAGTTCTAATGTTATTTAATAGTAAATTAGTGCATACAAGTTAACATGCCTTTATGTAGGTATACGGGCCTGGTAGGCCAATATAACCTGCCTTTAAATTATATACAGGGTCAGAAGGTATAGGCAAACAGGCCTAGTACTGTAGGCCTTTATCCTCGGTAAAGGACTATTCGTTCGCCTACAGCTCTCTATAGGGAGCTATCGGCGACCGTCTATACATGGGCCTTTACTGAGGACCACGCAGGCTAGGCCTTTGTAATTTTGTATGTAGACCCTATGCACTAAAGAACTGTATAAGCCGAGAGAGTGGGTGGTGGAGTGACGAGAAACTCAGAAATAAAGAGATGTTAACACACCTGCTCTCTGAATTATACTGACTGCATAAACTGAACTAGGCCTAGGCCTACTCAGGGTTCCTAAACCTTTCTGGCATGTGACTATAACATAGGCCTAATAATAATAGGTGCAGGTGCAATAGTACATAGTGGTGCATATGCAGCTATAGTGAACAGCTGCCAAGCTAAACCTCATAGGCTACCAGTGTACAATACATACAGGTTATCACCATCAATCCAATACAGACTACAGTACAGCTATAGTACAACACATACAATACCGTACACACAAGCCACGCACAATATACACAATGACACAATACAGACAATATAGAACTCGCCTTTCCTGTAGCCAGGGCTTACATACCCCACTGTCATAACGTTTGTCATGATCCCTTCAGAACGTTAGAACTGCCGGTGGGTCTGGCTGCCATTACAAGTTTACAACATCGTACAGTAGCTTACTCCATGTCAACTAAAAGCTGGCAAGCCTATGGCCTAGGCCTAACTTTAGAAACTTCTTACCGTGGTCGAATTGGAGGTTGACCCATAGGCACTGGCAAGCGAAGTACGACGCTTGTAGGCCTATTCTCGGTTCTTCCCTAACCCTCCTCTTTTTTCTGACGTCGTTTTATGAAGAATTATTCCAAGTTTTCGTGGATGTAGGTTTTTTTTTCTCCGATCCTTCCATGTGATATGGATCCTTACGTTAGACTGTTTGAAGAAAACTGGCTAGACCAGGCTCCGTCGCGATAGTAGAATTATAACCCAATAACTCTTGCCTTCTTAGAACCCATTGTACAGTGTAGCGTAACATAATGGCTGCATCCACTGCGTAGTACTACACACACACACATTGTAAACAGTACTAGGCTATACGTGTATTTAGACCAATGAGATTACCTTACGTCATTTTGGCGGAAATTTGAACATGCCCATTTTTTGACGTCACAAAAAGTGTAAGGCCTGTGATTTAGGAATATCCGGAGAGGTCTAAATAAGTTTTGGGGGAATGCCATAGGGTCTTTAACTACTATGATTGGTTAGACCTACTTCCTGACACGCCTTTATGAGTGCCGTCTCAACAGTGAACCTTATATACAATACGAACATTGGTTATTCATGGTTACATTTGTACAACATGATTGATCTAGCGACAACATACGTTGTCACACGAAGCTTGTAAACACGTGCGCCCTAGTTCTGAAATAATGCAGTCTGCCTGCGAGCGGAAATGACTGCGTAGCTTGCCATACATTAATCATTGTGTCAAAGAAAAATACGAAATCATGTGGAAATAACGGTCACACCTCAGGCTTATGTACAAATGAAGTGAGGGTTTCGGCATGAAAGAATTTAAGAAAAAAAATCGTACCAAGTGACCTATGTTATAGTAACCCTTGTCCGTTATACTATATAAAGCAAATATACCATTTGGAATATTCAACAGGCTAATTTCCTATTTGATTCAGGAGACGTATATCGAAACATGTAACAAGAATCTTCAAGATGAATAAACTAGTTGAACGTTCATAGGAAATGATGGTACAATTTACAGGATACGGTAAAAAGGGGTCACATTCATTATAGTCTACGATATCGGTTGTATTTTTGCAGCGAAACGATATAGGAGCTTAGTGTTTTAAACAATACGCGCCCTCAGATTCATTACGAATTTTCATCATCTTCGTTTTAAATGCCCCCTCACATACACAACCACCACTTAAAGAAAAAAGGGAACAAGAGGTTATCTGGAAAGCATCGTTCAGCAATGTGCTCATTTTTACCTAATCTTCAGCTCATTTATAATATTACCAACTATGAAAGTTTCGTAAATGTGCAGCTGATTTTTTTCGTGTACAGAGTCCTGCAAAATATGTATGTTAACCTAGACAAATCTGTGTGACTGAAGATATAATACATATTGTCAGATACGGTAATAAGAATTTGAGAGAGCTATTACAAATCTTGACTCATGAGAACAAGATTACTGAAAAAGCGGCCGGCACAACTTGTGGCCGGCGAGTGGCATGGGTAAATATTGAACATAGAAAACATAAAAACACGTGTTTTTAACACAAGCTTTACAAATTTATATTGTCTACATACTACACCTTGATATACTTTCGAGAATGGAGCTAATACCTCATGGTTCGAGGCTAATAAATACCCCTTACATGAGGATAAGATTTAACAATTGCTTCCTTTACAATCTCATTTTCCTTTAAATTTTTATCAACACGTCAGCTATATATTAAAAGCATAACAGTGGCCCCACCAGGATCTAGTGATTGAAAGGGGGACCACAGAAAAAGATGCCGTAATCCCATACCAAATAAGTCCACTAAGTCAGCCTATGTTGTGCAAATGCGTGTATGCGATGGTTTGTACCCGGAGCAAATCCTTCTTTTCTCACCTCGTGTACACTCCGTCTTGGGGAGAAATCTATGGAGAGGAGCTGTCACCCTCCCCTTTCAGAAAACTGTTGTTATTTTTAGGTGACATGGGTGTAAAATGGTTCCCCTGGCATTTTTTGGACTGATCATGTGTTTAAAAAGTCCCGTAATTTAGTGAATTTTTATTTTTGGTAGGGTGTATGAGAAGAAGTGCAAGCTTTGTCTAGTGTAAAGATGACAACTTCTCCCTTGAGAAATATTTGTTCATGTTAGGTGACTTAGATGCAAATAGTTTTATCTTGAGCAAATCTTTCAACCGAAAACTGTAAGTACTTAGTGATATTTTAGCTGTGGCATTGCACTCCTTCTAAGTCTGGTACAGAACGGCACCCCCTCGGGGGCTCTGGAATAGCATTATCTTTAAATTGACACTCAAATGACACTTCATGGGAGCACATCAGTACTTCACAAAATAGTTTGTTTACTCATTTTGTACGAGACTCCAGATGAACAGCTTCTAGTTGAAAATAATCGAAACGGAAGTATAGATGAATCAAAACGGATTAAAGACTAGCCAGCATGTTATAAAATACTACGTACCAATCAGAATTAAGATGCTCAGCGTGCAATGGGGAATGAGCTGGGTGGGGGTAGGGGCGTAACCCCCTTGCCGGCGCCACTGAACCCTATCATTGTATATTGTAAGAAATTTACAGCCCAAACCAGCATCTTAAGACTTGAAATTTCTTAAGTTATACTGTCTGTTCTAGGATGGCCCTCGCAGTTCAATCTAAATGCCATCATTGCTGGTTTTCCTCTGTTGTAACCTCTCTCAGGCCACACCAGGGACCTACCCAGCCAACACACCAGATTGGGCCCCAATTGGGTCCTAATAGGGCTACCGATCGGGCCCAAATAAGGCTGCCCAATTGGGCCCCAACAAGTTTTGTCAGCCAGCCCCAATGTGGACCCAATTGGGCTGACCAACTAGGGCCAGAGTGGGCCACGATCGGGCCCAGATAAGGCTTTCCAAATTGGGCCAGTGTGGGCCCTAATTAGGCCCCAACTGGGCTAACCGATCAAAACCAAAATGGGTCTACATCGGGCCCCTGTTAGGCCAACTGAATTGGGCCCAAGTGGGCCCAAATAAGGTTTACTGAATTGGGCCTGAGTGGGTCTTCATCAGGCCCCAACTAGGCTGATTTGGGACAAATGGGCCCAGATTGGGCCCCAATTTGGCTAACAAATATGGGCTGGAGTGGAGTTTTATTAGGCCCTGATTGAGCTAACTGACTTTGGCCAGAGTGGGTTCTTACTGGGCCCTAACTGGAATAACTAAAGCCTTACAAAGCAGATACTGATTGGGTCCCACTTGGGCTTGCCAAAATCGGACTGGCTAATCATATCCGCTCTTACATACCCCATGATCGATTATAACGACTGTACTCATGTAAATGAAGCATGAAGAAGAATGATTCTCAGAGTTGAACATTAGCTTTTATTGCTACAAACATCAAGGAGTGTGAAAAAGAAGTTTAAGTTAAAGCCAACTGAAAAATGTGGAAAAATTCTGTAACAATTTAACAGCTACAGTATTAACAAAAATTATAGTATCACTGCCTGAGAGGATTCAAGGATTTTGTAATAAAGGATTCAAGGATATTGTAATAAAAACTGGTTGAAAAACATAGCATATGAAATTAATGTTGTTAACCAAATGGTGAAGATGAAAACTGTATATTACACATATTGAATATTAAAAATACTTAGCTTAAAAAATTGCACTTGAAAGAGATGCAGGGTGTATGCTGATAATACATACAAGATGAAAACTAATTGAACTATAAAACTATTTGTCATATGTGCAAAAAATAACCTGAGCTATACTTAAAAAATAGTTCTTGTTCCTTCTGATCTAGACCACACTTTGGGCACACGTTGAATAGAAGACCTCCAAGGACATTTGCAGTGAACACAATCTAATGACTCAGATGGAAAGGACAATGCTCTTTCTTTTTTTGGTAACAAATTACCCATGTTAAAAGCCATCTATTTATAACTTATTTAATGATTATGGGAAACAAATATGATTGGGGGGATTAGTCTATTGCACCTTGGAACTGCTGGGGTGTGGAGACAAAAACACCTCATAAAAATTTCTCTTTTAATGATATGCATTTTTAATCATGCAAAACAAACAATGTTGTGATTGAGGTATCAACTTGAAAAGACTCTTTCAAGACTTGATCTTAGTACACAATATCATAAAAGAGCAGAAAAAGAACTTAGATACAATATATTTCTTTTCTCTTTTGATCAATATTTGAACTTCCACAGCCTGCCTATGATGACCTCAAATGCAATATAAACAACAATCCTTCTTTGCTCAACATGGCATCCCAACATGCCAAGTATCATATCCCTTGTTGATACCTTTTTATGTTTTATGATAGGAAGGCCATCTTGGCCATTACAAAACTAGGCCAATCTGGTCACTCCTATGTAATAAAATGTGCCACGGGTATGACATCCACACAGTTTTTCTCCTTAAAATAACTTCCCGCCATTGTTTTCACCGTATGAGCTCTGTTGAAATCATGCTGCCTATATCTTTATCTTTCTTGTGCTCAACCTGAGGTATTTGGCAGTCACAATAGGGATAACTGATAGCTCAAATGCCTCCACAGGTTTTAAGTTGCTCAAAACCACAAAGAGGTTCCTTACCTCAACTGGTCTACTGCAATTAATTACAAACATATTTTGAGTTGCTATAACTTTTTACACTTGAAAGACATTAGGTTTAAGTTTTGTATAAATTGCACTATTATGGAAGGAATTGTCACACTGTCATACACTTCAAGAATCAAGAGGCAAGTTTGTCTTTATTCATGAAAAATAATGAATTCCTAACTGATATTAAATTTAGAGAAATAACAAGACTCGTAAGTATCAAAATATAAAACTGTATCCACCACCTAAACCTACTAATCCTTTGTTTGAATCACTCACTGCTGGAGGGAGTTATGATGGTATATTTCACTTGAAAAAAATATATGATAAGGTGGGCTAGGGCATCATAAATTGACAAACTTGTCATAAAGGATATATATGCATGAATCATAGGGGAGGGCGGTAAACTATTTTGGTACCAACTGTTGTGGTATCTTAACTATTTTGGTACCAACTACATTTCCTGGTGCCAGCTTCATGGACATAGTTGTACAATCTAAACTTCCTAGATAATTACAAGGCAGGTAAAAGATCCAATTTTTTAACAAACTGGTAAAAGATTAATTTTTTAACTAACTGTATTTGAGACCGACCTTTGTGATGGGGGGGGGGGTGTTACACTCCTCCCGTATTTATGCCCCAGCTTGTCACTTACATACACGAAATAAAAAAGGAAGTTTTGGTAATTTTGCATGAACATAAAGGATGCTGTCACAAGAAATGTGAGAATTACTGTGTGAAGGAAAAAATACACTGTTCTGTGCAAAAACAACAAATGCATATTATGTTTAGATGTAACATGCTGCACCCAACTAAGTTTTGTTACTGTTCTTGGGCGTCCCTCTCTTCTTCCCTCTCTTCTAAACAGTCTTCAGGAGCATTTTGTCTGGTGACCTCCCGTCTTCTCTTTTCTGACTCAGCTCGTTTGGCCCTGTTGCCTCCCCTGTCCCGTGCACCATTTAGCCACTTTGTTACAACTCTCTCGATGTCCTGCTTGTTCTCAGTTGATGTGGGGGTATTTCTCTTTAAACCCTCTGTAAGGGGAAGAAAAGCAGTAATTAATTATAGTATCAATCCTTACATTTCCTAAACACTAGACATTATCTTAAGAACAAGAAAGTTCACTGGACTTTTCATCATCAGGGGAACACAGATAGTAGTAAGGCTGGTTGATCACCAAATTCTGGTTTTCTATCAATTCCATCACTTTTTCAGCATGAAAATTGAAAACAGTATTCCAAAACATCTCCAAGCTGAGGGAACCCTACTAACTACAATGATGCAGTGATTTTGCAAAAATAATTGATCAACTGATGCACCATTTGAACAGTACAGGAGAAAATAATATAGCCTGCTGTGAGAATATCAGCAGAAAAAAAAAAAGCGACTCAAAAGGAAATCCAAAATGTGCCTCAGGAAAACACTTGTTTCCTACTAAAAATTTGTGTAGAGCAGTTCAACAAGAATGGACCTACTTACGCATATTCATTACATTTCAACAACCAGCAGCCCCTAACTGGGTGCAACCAGTCCATTAGGCACAGCAACACTAGGGAACAAGACTAGCGCGTGGCTCTTCAAGACATGCACTTAAGTACTATAACTGTCACAGCCATTCCAGTACTTTTGCACCACATAAGCAACTAGTTAACCAAGGAGCTAACCAACTAGGAGCTGAGTACCGCTCTGCACAAGGCTAGGAGAGCTCATAAGCAAAAAGAATAAACTAAGGGAAGGATATAATTCAACCCGTACCAAAGAGTGAAAGACAGTGTCTCGTAAAAACACAGTAAAAGGAAGCTACACTGGATGCACACAAGTAACATAAGTCATAGCATCACTTGAAGTCTTGAATTCTAAAATGCACATCCAACAGAGATTGCTAAATAGCACAAAAATTGTGATTACTGTATATTCTCTAATAAACGCCCCGGGCGTTTCATTTTTTTTATTTTTTTTTTTTATTTGAGGGTTTGTTTTAAGTAAAAATAACTTACTACTAAGGCCTTCACTAGTGTCTTCAAACGATCTGCAGTGTGGATTTATTACATGTAGAGGTGAAGGTTAATTAACTTGCAGGGCACCTCTAATCCCTCGGCTCCAGTCTGGAATCTAGAGGTTGTACGCCGGACATGTCCGGCATACGGATTTTTGGTGTACAGTTTGGCATACAAACTCTAATTTCCTACACTTTCAGGCAATCGCCAACACTAATTACTGCCCTTGACTGGCGTACAATAGCTACAAACTGCCATACATCGGAATATCTGCTTACGGATGTCCGGCGTACAAAAAAAGTGACATTCCAGTCTGGCCTCGGCTCACTTGCAGTGGTACCATTTCCCTGCAACTGTTGCTGTTTATGTACATTTGCTTTTAATAAAAAAACTAAAAGCACCTTTGATTTCTCCCTCAGCAAATGACCACTGTACAACTGTTTCGCCTTTCAAAAATTACAGGGGCGTTTATTAGAGGGAGACAGCAAAAATATTTCACTAAAATCCCTAAAAAATGATGTGTCAAAATCTTACTATGTCAATACCATTTATAGATTTTAAAAGGGCCTTTCAAAAATAATTTGTAAATATGTACCTATGATATTACCTTTTTTGCACCACCAGACTTATCTCAACTAGCTGCCAGCAGACCACTTTTATCTCCCAAATTCATTATTTTCAAGATTTTTTAATCTGACACAGTCAATCTGACACTTATTTTGATGGATCAATACAACATTGATGGATCAATACAACATTTCTACTTACTCTGTATTCACAATCATTCTAAACCTTTAAAGAAAATTTTGTACTTACTACATACAACACTGAACAGCTTGGTACTTCCAAAAGCGACTTTATTGTTCCTTCCAGTAAAAGTTATTTGGAAGCAAAACTCATTCGTTACCAAGAAACTCATCATCCTTTTTACAGCTTCCAGCAAAGTTCTCCCACCCATGTCTCCGAGAAAATGCGTCTGTTGAGGTAAAGACAAAATTTAAACACATTACAGGTTGAAATAATTTTATAGGTTGGAAGTCCTATTATTTACAATTTATCATGGACTATCGAAGGGAAATAATGGCAGCAATGTTTCTGCTAAGCCACTATGGCGCGAATTTGACGCAATGACTTGTCAATTTGACGCACTGATGTTAGCGGGAAAATGAAAAAAAGAGGGTTCCCTTTTATCCCACAGTTGATGTGCGTACAGTTCCACAAAACTGAAATGTTTTAGTGAGTCAAATTTTCCCACATTTAATGTATCGACCTAATGTGTAGTTTGTTAGCAGAAACACTGAATGGCAGCATTAATGTTTCATTAAAACATGTCAATGACACAGCTTGGTATGCACCATTTTCTGCTGAGAAGCTTTGGTTGATACAATTTTCTGAAGATTTGATGTTCACACACATCCACCATGTGCAAATACTCCACATTTCGTTGACCATCAAACCATTAGACATTGTACACTTTGGCTCAATGGGTAACTAATCAGAGGAAACACTGTTGGTATGATGAAAATACAACAATCATAAAAGTTTAATGCTTTGACAGTTTTGAGAGAAAAGCTGAAATTGATTTGCAACCATCATACCAAACTGCTAACAACCTGGTTGGCGATTGGCGCGGGATTGCGGGAATCCCGCACAAAGGTTGTTAATTCTCGCACAAAGAAAACTTGTTGAGGGGGAATTCCCGCACATATTTGTGTATGGACCCAGTCAAATCACCCAAAAATTTTAGACCAGTGGGGGGAACTCCCCCCTTAAATTTTGGAGCTGACGCCAACTCTGGCTAACAAGCAACAATAGGAATTAGGAAGTGTGTAGTTTGTACAGTGTTTGATTATAAAACACTCACATGCCAATCATTAGGTCACCAATGTTACCCTTCTTTCATCTTGGACTATGTCACCCTTCTTGCATCTTGGACTATTTTAATCAGAAGGCTTTGAAAGGTGTCTGTATGACTTTCCTGCTCAAAATGGAAACCTCTATAAAAGCCTAGTATGAGAGCAGAAGCATAGCAAGTGCGTGGACTAGGTGGACAATATCCAGGGGCCCAGAACCAACCCACGGAGATTGAAGGCTCCTTAACAAACTAGGTCTAGGGCTCCTCGTTGTCTCTTGCCCATGTCCCTGAGGGTCTTGCTGTATGAGAGGTATCCAAGCTTTTATTCTAAAGATTGTGCTCTATAGCATGTATTCAACTATTGATCAACAGTTATGTCCAGTGACATTAAAACCCAACATTAGCCCCCCATAGGTCAGAGTCTCATTACAATTCAAGACACAAGTAACCTACCAATCCTTTCTCACAAGCAGGATCTGCGAGCTTTTGCTCCATCCTATTCAACTCTTCTACTGACTTCAGTGGAAAAGCTGCTGCCTCTGGGAAGTCCTCACAGTCTAGTTCAACTTCTTGCTTTCTCAAGAGAGTGCTAAGGAGACTACCATGGATTCTCTGAGTGTCCTTCAGTTCTTCCAGCAGACCAAGAATTCTCTGCATAAATTGCAAGTTTTCTTTTGAGGATGAACCTGACAGGGTGGATTGTGAAGATGTCCTTTGGCTGAATGGTGTTGTTGCCACTGAGGATGCACCTGAACAGGTGGACTGTGGAGATACCCTTGAGGTGGATGGTGTTGTAACTGTTGCTGACACTTGAGTGGATGGTGACACTGAAAATTCAACTGGGGGAGCTTTCGGTGAGCAAGGGGTGCTTGTCAAACTGCATGGTGTTATTGGGGGTGGTGGCGGGGGTGGTGGAGGTGGTGCCACTTCTTCAGTTTCAATGCTTGGAGCATCGCTAGATTCGTCTTCGGAGGAGGAATCTATGTATCTGTTGTTCTTCCTGGGAAGACAAATGTAACAAAGACATGACACTCAAAGTCTGTAAGAAAGCCTATTAAATTCAAAAGTAAAAAGAAAAACTATTCTGAGGAACATGTGCAAAGATATTACACTGAATTTGTCAAGGCTCCAACAATTCTTTTGAGAAAAATATTATGAGTGGACTTGATTTAAACTGAGTTTTATAAGTTCTCTGACGTGAATTGAAATAAACATAAATAATTAAATTTAACAACCAGAAAGAGCTAACTAAATTTGACTTGGACAAATTAGCTGATATAAGTATCAAAGAATAAAGAATTCCGGTGAAAATTCAAACTTGATGAGAATGAGGATGAAACTACTAACACCCAAACCCATTGAGACCCTATTAACTTTATTCAGAATTCGTTGTGCTTGGTGCTCAGCATAAGCAATGGAGTAGGGACAACAAGCCAGTAAGCCACAACTGGAAAAAAGGCCGTGGCCGGCTTGACTCGAACCAATAGGTTGGAAACTGGGCCGTAAAACTCCATCTAACCTAACCTTTATTCAGAATTCATATTTATTAATGGCCACATATTCTTAGAAGTTTACATTATTTTAAAAAAAATGGTTACCATAAATGAAACCACGAGAGGTACTACATAAATTAGTAACATAAACTTACCATACCAGGGGTGGAATTCACACAGACTTCTTACGATCAAAAACCTTCATAAGTCTGACATACATAATGTATCTTTCTTAGTTGGTATTCACGTAGGCAAAAGTTTGTAAATATTTTGTGTAACTTTATGCAAGCTTTAGAGTTGTCGTAAGTACAAAATGCCGTGGCAACACATACAAAGGCGCGCTGTATCAATGAGCTCCTGCACAATGTTGGTCCACCCTTGTTACCACAGAAAACAGTGTGCGTCATTTTACCTATTAGAGACAATGTAATTGGCTTAAAATGTGGCAGTAAAAGCTGCAAACACTCTCATGATTGGCTCTTGAGCATGTATTGTAGTTACGCATCATATCTTAACGAACTGCATTAGTTGCTTTGGTGAATACCACTCAAGAAAGTTCTTACAGTATGCAATCTGTTAGTGTTTTGGCTTAAGAAACTTCTTACACAAATGTTGGTGAATCCCACCCCAGTACTCTTCTTATTTTAAGACTTTTTTTTTGCTGAAGCATTCTGAATGTTATGGAAATATTAAACAAACATTTTTCCTAACAGAAACAACCAAATTTTAATTTTTGTGGGAACAATTTCACAGTTATCTTACTTCTTTTTTCTTTTGGGTTCCTCAACGTCTGTCTGAATATCAGATGTATCTTCTGCCAAGACGAGCTTTTCTTGTGCTCTTGAATATGTTGCTGTAAAGAAACATTGATTTAAGACACAAAGAAATGTTATTCACTGCAACTGATATAGCGAGACGGGGTAAAAAAAAAAAATTAAAAAAAAAAAAAACTACTTCCCTAATCTTTAGGATAAAATGTAACAGGTGTACAATTTCTTTTTTTTTTCTTGTCAACTGGGGAGTGGGTACATCTTTTCAATTACAGTAATAAAAAAACTGTGACTTTTGTAAAGGTTTAAAGCAAAAATTTTAAAATTGTCATGCTCTTTTTTTTCCCCAACAAATGTCCATGATTGGGTTAAAAAAAAACTGCAGCAGGGTAAAAAAGAGAGAATGTCATTTCAATGGCCTTTTAAGAAATTTACAAATTCTTTTGACCATTTCAGTTATTTACTACTTTGGTCATGCCTTTTACAACATAGCATAAGTATTTGGATAACTGGACCACTGAATAAGATAGGCAAGCCTTTAGGAGCAGAGACAAAACAAAGATAAACTTTCTTTTACACATTTTACACAGTAAAAAATTTCTGGCAAGGGTTGCAAACTTTAAGATAGATGCAATCAATATCAGCTCTGGTCTTTATTTTGGATGCCAAGGTGTTCGGTTGAAGAGTCAGTCACAAGTCTACAAATTATGTTAAAATTAAAAAGACAAATAGGGCAGAAGTATGCAGCACACAAAAGTTAAGGACTATATTGATCAGCGCTTGTAGTGAGGGGTTGTTCTTTTTCTTTACCTCAACTCTCTTTTTTTTTTACCCCACTTTATTATTTTATTTTGATCTGTTCCTCCACCTGTAGAGACATTTATCATTTTCCACATTACTGTACAGCACTGTTCGCACTAAGATAGGCGTGGTTTGAGCATGCTTCTAGTGAGAAGGCGTTGTTTTTTAAAGGAGCTGGCAAATTTTCACTATTTTTTGGCCTTTTCTTTAAGTTTACGTACTCTTACTGTCATGGTTAATCAAATAATGAAAGGTTTCATCCATGAATGTCGTAGTTCATACATTCGCAAATAAAGAAAAACAAAAGACCTTATGTATTTCCCTTTTGTGATACAGGTAAAGCCACTATAACACTGTTTTCAGTCGCCACTAGAGACTGGATGACCACCAAGTTTGAACCCTAACCCTGCTATAACATACAGTGTATAACATACCTGCTTTTCCCAGTACTCTGATATCATAACATATCCAGTACTCTCTTGGTTGAGCAGATGTTTTCACAAGCTTCGTTATGCCTGTTGATTTTCCAGAAGGCCATAGACACTTGTCTTCTTCTTGCCCTTTAAACCAGCCTACTGGTATGATGGCAATTGACATTGTTCCTTTAAACTCCACCACACCAAAGAGTGCCATGATATTGCGGGAAAAAATTGCAATAACAGTTTTTGAAAAAATAAAATCTTCAACAATTTTGTTGTAAATGAGCATTACACATGAATCAAAAATACTTTCAGTATCTGGGTATGTACATGAAGTGCTTTCTTCAGGTACTCACCAATTAACACACAAAAACATTACTCAGCCATGTGTCTGCCAACATTAGGGTGTATGTAATTGAGTCACTGCCACAAATGAGTCTTTGAACGGGAGAAGAACAAATTTCTGTGTTAAAAGGGAAACATCCACAACTAACAGCTGTTCCGACAACTGACCCACAGCATAAGTTTCCAGCCTTGATGATGGAAGTGGGTGTGTGTAGAAAGGTTCTTTCCATGCAAACTTTGAACAAACAATGATGGTCTCACCGTCATTTGAAAGTAAAATATTCTTCACAAGTACAATGTTGTCATTTACTCTAAAGCAGTTATTTCCTTGAGAGCATGATATAAAGAAACATTTCCCATAATACTGCTGGAATTGTTGGTAACCCCAGTACCCTGGTGGCAAAGGTCCATCAAAATGGGGCTTCCTGTGCATATTATCTACTGACTTATCTAGCTTTTGTGCATCCCATTCTTCCTTTTCATAAATGCGTCTCACAATTTGGGCCAATGGATCTTGAGGCCTACGAACCATACGTTTGAGCTTCCCAAGGTAATTTTCAAAAGGAAATGATGAAACATTATCGAGTGATCCATAGTTACGTGCATCATCAACCAAATGAATCACACTGTGTACATTATAAACCAAAAACTGATTCCCATAAATAAGACCAAAATTTTGCACAAAAACTTTAAGCAGATCCTTTACATAATCTGTGAACTCCAAACACAGGGTGGGACTAAGAAGACAGCTCATCGATACTGAAAGAGTCATGAAGTTCCTATACATATGATTTGGAAGTAGGCCTCTTAAAGCAACAGGTCCAGTGTACAACAAAAATTGACGGAACTCTGTGGCTTTCCACTGCTTTACCTCAAATACAGATCTGGGTTTTCTTGAAAATTCTAGCGGTAAATAAGCACGAAATGAAACCAAACGCTCTGAAACTAATTTCAAACAATTTGATGATTGTCTGCATTGCAAGGGACCTTTCATCCAAAGCAAAAGTAGTCGTCTAACGACACCCAAACAAATGAGATGCGTATAGTCCAGAGCAAACTTTGTCACTGGACCAAACATCCTTCCAAGTTCATGGAGAGGTGAAATCCCTGAATGATGCCCTTCATCCCTTCTTTCCATGAATGATGCATCTGTCCTGAGTTCTGCTTCTAAATTTGGAAATGTGAGTCTTCCTTGGGTATGAACACCTTCCTGTACACATCTTTCACATGCATTATACCCACAATGGTTTTTTATACACTTCAAAAAAGCTCTAGCTGGGGCATCACAAACAAAGGCATCCAATACAATCTGAAAATGCTTGTGGCAATATTGAATTCCCTCTGCACACACTTTTTTTACATCTATCACAAATTCATTCAAGAAGTCACAAACAGAGTTTGGCTTTGTCATTCCAGAATAGATTCCAATCACAAACGGATCACATACAGGGAACTCTTTGATGAGACCAAGTATGGGCCACAACGACAAGTTTGAGCTCCTAAATAATGGAAGACCATCAATATTCACATGTAAATGCAAAATACTTGTACTGGAAGGCAAATCCCCAAAGTATTTTTTCAGTTTTGATGACAATGATCTGCAGACTCCAAAATGATAGTAGAGACCCCCGGCAATACTTTTTATATCTGTTTGAGATGGTGTTGCGAGTAAAGTTCTAGGATCACTGGGAAGGTTTAAATGAGCAAGTAGCAAAATTTTAAGTAAAGCTGATAAGGCTGCATGAGATACATTGTAGGTAAATGCCCACTCAGCTAATTTCTCTCTAAGATTTAATTCCTCTGGCTCACTGCATACACTGTCTACATCACTTTGTTCCGACTCATTTTCACTCTCCTTTAAAATATCACTGACGTCTGATTCACTCAAATCACTTTCATCATCAAAAAGGTCATTATTGGGTTTAGACCTAGGACTAGGAGGTAAGTAATTCTCATTTTCACTAGATTCACTGCCATCATCTAATGAAATGTTTTCTGCATTATAACAAGAAAGTAATGACTCTGGAGGTATTATGTTTCTATCTGATAGTTCCGATTCAACTATTTCATGCCCTGCTGGCACTTCATGGGCAGTTTGCCTGATAGTTGTTAGATGCTCCTCAACTAGAGCCTTGATTTTACGTCGCTTAGTCCTGTAACTGCACTGAGCAAGATCATCATCATCCATTCTGTTTACTAATGAACTGCAAGATGAAGAGAAATCTTTCTGAAAGTACAGAATATATACAGCCTATATGCAATCAGAACTTTGAAGGTCATATAACAGTCCGCATAAGCCAACACACCGAATGTGTGGGCAAAATTTTGCTTTATCATTACTGACTTTGGGGTCAAAAAGCTGTGAGCCAGTTTGACCCATGAGGTTTTGTGTCTGTGTGTATTTTGCCAAATTTCACAAAATGAACACTTGGGCCCATGTTGGACCTTGGCTCCCAAATTCCTTAACACCACAAAGGTACCACTAATAGAGTAATGTTATGCCAAACTGTCAACAGTGTACAGTACAACAGAATCTGTTGGATGAGAAGCATTTTATAGACTTTCATAAAATGGACCAAAGGACCAAAAATTTCTGACCAACCCAGATAGCTCACTACCCAGGGAACATTATATCCAAGTTTCAAACAAATCCAGAAAGTATGTGGGCGAAACAGCATTTTGGACAAATTGTGGGCAGACAGACAGACAGATAGATATAGAGTCATGTCGCAGGACTGAAATAGTTGTGGAAAGTTTATAAGTCCTAAATTCATCATACACTCCATTTTCAAATTGCTTTCATGTTTCCGGCACATTGCCAACTCGAAGTTTCCGGAATAAGGAAATGGAGTGCAGGCTTAAGTTTAAGGCATTTAATAGTCCTTTCAACTTTTAAGTGTAACAACTGATGGGATTGCTTAGCATGTGAGACGCACATACAGTAACACAGCAACACTCATCATGCAGCAAGTACTACTTTGCCAGTAGCATACTTAATTTCATACTTAATTTATCCAGAAATTAAGGTGGAACATCAGTCATACCATGTATTGTCGTCCACCAGTATTGTGTTTTACGAAAATAATGTGAACAACAGAGAGCTACCATGTATCAACTATCATTAAACCCAGGGACGTTTTGGTATGGTGACGTTTTTGTCTGAGACGTTTTAACTGGTAAGCCTTATACTTATGTATTAACAATTAACATGTACACGATATCCATTGCAGTGAAAAATTAATCACACATTTAACAAAAGCCTGCCTATACTGTAGACACACAGACAGGGTTGTAGCTACAAGGGTCGGCGAGGGACGGTAACAACCCCCACTGGTTTTTGCCAACCCGTACTCGCACTAAAAATGAAGCTTCTCCGACCCTCACAAATTTCCCACTAATACCCATAAATCTGCTACAAATTTACCACGGAATCTCTTCCGGATATTTCCACTGTTTAGTGAAAACTGTTGAACCAAGAAAACACCATCAATGAAGTATTACTACTCTAATACATCAGAATAGGGCATTGACTGTAGGATGTTAACTGAGAAAAAGACACAAGAAGTGCCATTTCCTACAATCTGGGAAGCATGTTATTGCCAAAATTTTTGTGTACCCTCCAAGCCAATTGATAATGGCGCTACGCTTAGATAGTTATTCTGGTGCGATTTGCGTTCCACACTCAAATCTTTCTAGCTACAACCCTGCACACAGACTGTTCATATTGTACCTAAAACATTAGAATTCTGTGTCTATTCATAATATTTATAAAAAGACCATAAAATTCCTTCTTTTTGATGAGGATACTGCAAAAGTTTCAGGCCTATCCACAAATATCATTATTGTCTTGGACTTGAATTTGAAAATTTTCAAAATTATTAATAAACTAGTGATTTCACTGACTCGGGCACCAGGGTCAATGACGCACAACTTTTGATTTTGACGCACAGGCACAAAACCTCTGGGGTCAAACTGACGCACAGCTTTTCACCCTAACAATATGTAATGATATAGAAAATAAAGAAAAAACAGGAATAAAGTTTGTTGCATTAAACTCAAATTTATTTTGGCCCCTTCTGTTTAAGTTTTGACTCTTGTAAATTTATTCTCAAGGGTCAGTGACTCCTGAAAAAAAGATGAGTGAAAACCCTGATAAACATGTAGGCTAGGCCTAAATTAAAATATTACTTTCTGCCCCAAGAATTTCATGGGCAGAAAGTAACGGTCGGAAACTACCGTGTGCTGAAAGTAATGGACTCCAATGGGCGATGGGGGTAACTTAACTTGACGAGTTTGCACTTTGCTTCAGCCCAGGTATTAGAATCGATCTGAAGCCTGTTGATATGCATGGAATTAAGTTTTTCCAAAGTAATGGAATGCCTATAGGCCTAGACGAATTACGTTAGTTTCCGCCCTCGGTAGTTTCCGCCCCTACAAAATGTTGTTTTCCGCCCGATTTTTGAGGGCGGAAAACACCGTTTTTAAGGACGGAAAGTAACAACTTGAATTGGGGATACCAGCGTTCGAAATTCCTACTGTTCCGCTGTTCCGAGAACAGTACTTTTAGTGCCGGAACAGTAACTTTTCAAAAGCTAATGTTCCGTGGAACAGTGTTTGTCCACACGAAGCACATTGCACGTAGGCCTAATTAGGCCTATACTTCTATAGGCTATCCAAATCTCTGACAAAGTAATCACGTCGTGAATATCAAAAGTCCCATAAATTTTGGCTTTAGTGTGAAAAGCAGTCTCATTCCAACCGGGATCAAAAGGGGAGGAAACTAACGGTATTCCTATTGGTACACATACTGTAGGCTATAGCCTAGGCTAGTAGGCCTATAGGCCTTGCTAAAACACAGTTTAGAAAATACTGCGATAGGTTATGCTGCCTAGCCTGTTTGTGTTGGCTGTATGCTCGATTCCAGTAACACATAATAGTTAACGTTACGTCGTTAGGCTAACTTACTTGTAAGCACTACTTCATTTTGGCAAATTTCAATAAATTTTTTGATTGACGCCTTTTAAAGCTTACATACGTGTCTTTAAAAGAGTTCAAAACTTACCAATGAATACTTTTTGGACAATTCTTCTACGGTTAAAATGGTGAAAATGCGATGATAATATGGGAACACGGTGAACACAGCAGCTTACTTGCGACACCAACGCCAACTATACATATATCGTACGTACGTACGTAAAGTAATTGAATGCGTATTGCAGTAGTATAGTAGTTTGAGATTACGTACACCGTGCATGCTGGCGAGACGTGATACTTACTCAGTACCAAATTACCCGGGCTGCAATATGCTTAGTCCCATTGGCCAGTGGTTACGTAATATAGGTATATAAGGAGATAATTTATGTTCGGTGCGTGTCGCAGGGAGCGTGGCTCTCAAGTCTGGGTCGGCGGTACATGTACAATAATGTGCTAAATTGTTCGGTATATTGTGCTGTTTCCAGTGGAAGGAAAACAAGCAGATTACTGAGGATGACTAAAAAATGTGTTGAACAACAAACACCCAGGAAAAACCACTTCTGGTTTGGTTCCTATCTGAAGGTAATCATTCATGAACCATAGATTAGAACTTTTACATCAAAGAATTTTAAAAAACAATAAAGCAGGGTTGGGGACGAACAGGGCCCCAGTTAGGGCCCAAATACTGAAAAGCCCAAGTAAAGCCCGATCATAAACCGCACTCATTCAGTTTTTATTTTACGTTGAGAACGGCGTGCGTTGGTAAATATAATTTCAAGGGATGAAAGAGGTGTCTTGCAACTTGTTTAAAACAAATTTTGAAGCTAGCCCTGATGGGTCCCGGTTTGGCCCTCAGTAGGACCCAAACTGATAACTTATCTCAGACCCACCTAAGCCCAACAAAAAAAATCTATTTATTCCTTTTGTTTAAAAGCTAATTAACTTCATACAATAAAGAAGAAACAATTTTCATTTCAATACAATGTTTCACAACCGAGTTTAAACACCTTTTTTTTTTATTTGAGCCCAATTGGGCCCTGATGAGGGCCCTAAACTCAAGTCCAACTAAGCCCAAGAAAAAAATGTATTTATTCCTTTTGTTTAAAAGCTATTAAACTTCATAACATAAAAAAGAAACAATTTTCATATCAATACAATGTTTCACGACTGAGTTTAAACACTTTTTTTCATTTGAGCCCAATTGGGCCCCGATGAGGGCCCTAAACTCAAACCCACCTAAGCCCAAGAAAAAAATGTATTTATTCCTTTTGTTTAACAGCTATTAAACTTCATAAAATAAAAAAGAAACAATTTTCATTTCAATACAATGTTTCACGACTGAATTTAAACACCTTTTTTTCATTTGAGCCCAATTGGGCCCCGATGAGGGCCCTAAACTCAAGCCCAACTAAGCCCAAGAAAAAAAATGTATTTATTCCTTTTGTTTAAAAGCTATTAAACTTCATAACATAAAAAAAGAAACAATTTTCATTTCCATACAATGTTTCACGACTGAGTTTAAACACTTTTATTTTATTTGAGCCCAATTGGGCCCCGATGAGGGCCTTAAACTCCAGCCCAACTAAGCCCAAGAAAAAAAATGTATTTATTCCTTTTGTTTAAAAGCTAATTAACTTCATAAAATAAAAAAGAAACAATTTTCATTTCAATACAATGTTTCACAACTGAGTTTAAACCCATTTTTTTTATTTGAGCCCAATTTGGCCCCGATGAGGGCCCTAATAAAAGCCCACCGTTAACCCAAGCCCAATTAAGCCCAAGCAGCCCAGGTAAAACCCAGTTGGGCCCCAATTGGGCTTGTTTGCTGGGCAACAAGGCTCTGGATTTTGCGTCGAACTTCACAGACATATCAACATTTGAAAAACATGTGATCTTTCACACAAAGAAAACTATGTTGTTTAACGCCGAAACACCATGGTGCAAGCGTGCCGAATTTTTATTCGATGTCACCATGGGCAGTTTCGACGGTGCTGAAACTTGTGAACTAGTAGGACTATACCTGCTATCACAACTTCAGCACATTAACATGAATGTTGGTCTGTACAGAGACGACGGTTTGGCAGTTTGCAAAGCAACACCCAGGCAAACAGAGAACATAAAGAAAGAAATATGCAAGATATTCGCAAACAACAACCTGAAGATAGAAATTGACGCAAACAAGAAAATAGTAAACTTTTTAGACGTAACTCTCGATCTCCGCACAGGCACATACAAGCCATACATGAAACCCAACAACATCCCTCTCTATGTGCACAAACAGAGCAACCACCCTCCACTCATCATAAAGAACATCCCAGAAAGCATCAACAGGAGATTATCTAACATCTCATCCGACGAAAACACTTTCAACACCTCAACACCCATATACCAAGAAGCACTGCACAAAAGTGGCTATGGGTATAATCTAAAGTACAGAACCCAACCGCTTATCACCAGTCAACAAAACAAGGCCATAAAACGAAGACGTGCCAGAAACATAACCTGGTTCAACCCCCCATTCAGTGACAATGTCACCACCAACATTGGCAAGAAATTCTTCAACCTTTTAGACAGCTGCTTCCCGCCTGGACATAAACTACATACTCTACTCAACAGAAACACGGTAAAACTGAGTTACAGCTGCATGGCAAACATGGACCAAATAATACCAGCGCACAACAAATACATACTGACCAAACAGAATCTGCAACCAGCAACACAAAACAACTGCAATTGCAGAACACAAAGCCAGTGTCCACTGCAAGGCAACTGCCTCACCAACAACATAGTGTACCAAGCCACTGTAACACGCCATGACAATCACAAGGAAGAAACTTACATTGGTCTTACAGAAAACACCTTCAAAACCAGATACAACGCCCACAAGTCTAACTTCAAACACAAAGACAAGAGAAACGCAACTGCACTCAGTGAACATATCTGGAAGTTAAAGGATTCAAATGTAGAACACTCTGTGAAATGGAAGCTTATAAGCAAAGCTCGGGCATACTCCACATCATCAAAAGCCTGCAACCTCTGTCTAGAAGAAAAGTTCTTCATCATACTCAAACCTTCCTTAGCCACTTTAAACAAAAGAAACGAACTCATCAGCTCTTGCAGACACAGAAATAAACATCTGCTGTGTAATTATTCCAATAGGTAAGGTATCTTGACTCGACCTAATCACCCGTGCCTGTTTTCAAAAACGAACACGTTTTCAAAAACGAACACGTCCACAGTACGGTTCAACGGGCACGGCGTATTCAACGTTGTTGACACCAATCTACATCAGGCTTCTGAAGAGTGAGGACCTGATCAAATTGGCCCTTACGAAACAGTTCTGTAAAGCTGTCTTGTAGTAACCCTGTTACAACCTTTCAATATATATATATATATATATATATATATATATATATATATATATATATATTTATGACACTATTGCGCATTTGTACGCAATGGTCGTGAGCATAGGCGTCAACAGGTGAGGACAGGGGGACATGTCTCCCACTTTTGAAAGTGGGGATATCATATCGTTTGTCTTCCTCAGTTTTTGCCAGGACCTTACCAAAAATGTTTACAATACAGCTGATTCAAGGAAATCAAAGTCAAAAATAGTGGAAACAGCCAGGGAATGGACTACAATCTTGGGAAAACGCCTCAGATTACACCACAGATCATCAGAAATCTGAATTTCTCAGGGACCCTTAGCGGCCCGGTTTTCTCGTTTATGACCTCGTATTTTGCGTTTGAATTATTTTTGGTCGAGGTCATTTTCCCCTACTTTTGAGAATCTGTTGAAGCTCTTGGTCATGAGAAATTGTATCAAAAACTGTATTTTTCTTATGCCTTCAGTAGCGGAAACATAGAAAGGAGAGAGAAGCGTGCCCCAAATCGACTTGCGAACAAGAATGTAAAATGACATTGTCTGAAGGCGCTTATACATTTCTGAAGGGGCAGGGTGACATCTCTTGGCAGGAAAAGTTGTTGTCGCGTTATTTCCCAACATTTCGAACGCTTCAACTTCCAGATCGATTTCTTCATCGTTCTCGTACAAAAACGTATATTCGGTTCGGTACGCATGCTTCATTGCAAGATTATGACAAAGGGCATCTTTTTTGTTTACTCGACTTTGTCAGCGACATATTTGCAAAAAACAAGAGAGAGTACAACGGTTTTGTGGGCATTTTGACCTCAGACTTGCTTCCGGGGAGAAAAAAGTAGTGCTTTAGTGCAGAGTCTGCATGCAAGTTGTACACTCTAAAAACATCCTGGTTTAATTTAACCAGGATAGGGGTCAATAGTTGTCCATACATTTCCTGGTTAAAGTGACCACGAAATCCGGGTCAGAGAAATGTTTTTCTGGGTAAAGTAACGACTCTTTACAACATCTTGGTCAAAATTTGACATTTTCCTGATTATTTTTGAGCAGGATCTCCTGGTAACTTTAACCAGGATATGTATGGACAACTATTGACCCTCTCCTGATTACATTTAACCAGGATGATTTTAAAGTGTACCATGAATATCAAAGGTAATTACTCAAAATTTCAGCGCACTTTGCTCGCAGTTATACACATTTTCCACATGTGATACTGATTATCAGAGCAATAACACCACATCATTATGACGAATATAAAAATTTGATGGCAAACTTCTTCTGTCCAACAAATAGGGGTTAACTTTTAACCTCCTTTAATAAAGGCCGGATGTCAAGGCAGATCATGGGACAATAAAAACATTCTTGGCGTGCAGTAAATGATTTATAGTACCCATGTTTCTTGTTGCAAAATGTCTTGCATAATACTTGCGCTTCTGTTCGCTTAGCCCGCTAGCGTTATAGCAGTTAATGAGAGTTTCCTTGATGGATTCCAAAGAAACATGCGTTGTAATTTTAGATGACTCATCGATAACTGCTACTTCCTCGCTTATATTCCAATTGTAACTGTCTCCTGGTTGAAACTTTGAATTGTCGTTCGAAAGAGTGACGACTTTTTGGAATTTAGGTGTACTGTCGGTATAACGTGGGTTACCTAAAAGGTTCATGCAAACCTCCACTTTTTAATATTAAGTCACATATCTCCTGGGGCTTACCCCTTTGACCCCCCCCCCCCACCATTGGCAGTGCTTGCAGTATTCAACGGTCAGAATTTCTCAAGTACAGTTTATTGTTCTTTTCTATTATAAGGTGCAGCCCTGGTTTCAATGAAATGATTTGGAAACGGTCGAAGACAGTTTCCTCTTCCGTGTAATATGAGAAACTGAAGGCTTATTGAATTAGCAGGCATTCTTAATTCCGAATTGTATTCGTATTGGACACACTCTTTTAGGACATTTAAAGTCCCATAGTTAAAGGCAGTCACTCGTCATCCCAAACTACAATTTCACTTTATTTATATCAAAACTCTCAATAGGTACAGCTCTTTGATTGAAATCAAATTCAAAAAATTCAGAGTACCTCATATTACACAGCATGCACTGAGAGTGTTCTGATTACACATTAAGGACTTGTATGACCACTAGTGTATGCCCTGAAGCAATAAACTAGGATTGTGTCTGGATAAAGATAAGATTTAGTTAGATGTGGGTGGGGCTAGAAGTAAGTAAGTTGGGAGAATGGGAACTGTCTGGGGTGATGAAAATCTGCCTTTAAAGTCTAAATAATGTGCATCATGAACAATGATTTATGATGCAAAACTCAGTTATCTGTGTGTGCTTAGAAGCCACAGTCACATGGCTAATGAACATTATAAGGTCAATTATACTGTGGATTATTGCAGCGAAATCTCTTCTTCGACAACTAGCAGTAAGCATCTAATCTCCTGTAACATAGATCAGACATGAAGAGCGGATTATGAAGAAATGAGAAATCATTCTTCTCGTACTGTACATGATGAAAATTACGAATTATTACTTTTTTACAGAAAGTTTTTTTTTAAGATATGAATATTTCCTTGGCACTTAACTAGTTACTAATATCATTAGAATGTCGTGCATGTTTCATTTATACTTTTAATATCATTAGCGATTCATCATAGGGATACAGGGGGCAAGTGTACCTCCTCCAAAGTTTGCAAAGCATCGCATCCAATCTTCAGAAAATGCGTGTTAAACGGGAACTTGGTAAAAATAGAAAGTTTTTTCTCAATTTGAACGAAATCATCCATTCTAACTGGCAAATGACAGGCTATACTTTTACAGAGTTGTTCATACCACTGCAGAATTTCCCGGTTATTGTCAAGTGTGTTGTATTTCATGGTAATTTTAATATTCAGTCTAAGTTAACTGAGTCATTCGACCACTGGTCGTGTGAATGTGAATGTACTCGAAGCGTCTTGATTTTAAGTTTCTTACAGGTTCGTATCCATCTCCTTTAATGGGGATAACCTAACTTATAAAAACGATAAAATACCAAACCAGGTCCGTAGCCTGGGGGACAGGGGGAACTGCACCTCCCCCTGCGATTTCCAAAGCGTACATGAAAGCTGGCGTACTTGAGAAAAAAAAAATACTGAAATGCTGAAAAGTTCACTGTCCTAATTATGATTTTAAGGTCCAAAGAACCTGGAAAATTGCATATAATAGTTCCCCTTTTACCGAAATTTTCCTGGGGAGGTCCCCGTGCCCCCAGCATTGACGCGTTCTTATGTGGGCTTCTCTTCCTGACGGAAGAACCCTCTTCCTGTTTCAAAGTACACAGCTTGAATATATTGCCTTTTATTACCTATTAATTGCAAGCTAAGCTCCATGAGCTTGTAAAGTAACTTTCAATTTAAATCAAAACTAAATTTGTCTCTAAAGCACAAAATCTGAAAAGAAGGAGTGTTTAGATGCGACTTACAGGTTAAAATTTGCCACCCTCCCCCTTGCCAGCTGGGAGACATTTCGACCAAACATTTCCTTGCAAGGTCTACGCTATGGCTACCCGCCTCCCAATGGTGGCTCCATCAGTTGCGTACTAATATGGAGTAGCCCCCACTGGCTACCAGTCTCCATGCAACAGCCGAAAATATCAGCTAATAAGTGTAATTCAAATCATGTAATCATTAAAAGCTTCCAAAGATAACGCCATTCTGGATTGACGAAACTTTAGAACAAGACAAATTCCTCAAAGAGTAGAGGCTTCATTCCTCCCGTTAGGTGACATCCCCTTACACGTAGCATGAATTCTCTTTCTACTCCCTCATTTAGGCTTACATCTTGGCAACAAACAATTCGTTTCACTGGACCTACTGTTTGGAACTCACTCCCACTTGACATTCAACGCTGTCACTCTTTGAACTTATTTAAAAAAATCTGACAACCTTTTTGTGATGAGTAAACGTAGTTAACTTTTTTCCCTTTTCCTCCGACTGTTTGTTTGTTTTTGTTTTTATACTCCCCGTTCTTTTTTAAACATTGTCTCTTTTTCTATAGTAAAGTCTTGTTACGGAGGGCTCTTTCCACAAGCTCCATAAAGCTTTTCTAAATTTCCTCCTGAGTCTCTTTCCAGTTTTGCTCTCAGCTGTATTATCTTTGATATTGTATAAAATCAAACTCAAATAAATGTTGTCGAAATCGAAATCGAAAACAAAGAAAAACAAAAAAAAAACGAATTCTTTAATTAAACAGTACAAAATAGAAACAAAAATGCTAAATAATGACGATTCCTTATCATATAACCAGTTCAACGCTTTACAAATCTTTACCAAAGGTATAGCACATTTTCGCACACAAACCACCTCACATGGACAAGGCTTTCTAAAGAGTGGGGGCGTCGTCTGCTTCTCTTACAAAACACCTCTTGCCTTACGACCAGCCAATAAATAGGATAGGAAGAATATCACTAAGTAAAGACACCTTGTAAAGATATAATCAGTTCAAGCTGTGTCAACGATAGCACTATTTTCACCAAAGACAAGGGCTTATCATAGCCTGCGTCGGCGCGTCTGTGGCTGCCGCCCCGCTTAGGCTGCCGCCCCTAGCAGCGATGAGCTGAACCTAAAAAAAAAAAACTTCGTCCG
>JAIZAY010000093.1:0-136228 GCA_029531755.1 Holothuria leucospilota
TTTATTAGACGGGTCTTAAGGTTTTTCTAGGGTAGCTTTGGACACTCTTTGTCCGGGTCAAACGGTTGCTTTTCAGACCCTCACTTTGGGTTTAAAATATGACAACTTTAAGTGCAAATACCCTGAGAACGAAACAATAGATGTCAAAGCAAATTTTACCAGAATGCTAAGAATACGTACTCCTCTAACACATCAAAACCTGATGTGAGCCTAGACCCTTCTTGTAATGATTACTTCATGACATTTGATGAAACACTTTAGCGGTATCATATATTTCTTATCTTCGAAATGCGTTTTCTCAGAGTATTTTCCTTACACCTGTTCCACAGAGTGAGGTCTTTAATGGTATTACCGTTCTAACTCTAGGTAAAGCACATGGCTTGGATATAGTTTCCGCCAATCATGTTAAATCGGTCAAGAATGTAACTAGTCCAGCCTTGGTTCATATTTTCACCTGCGTTTTTATCAGTAGCATTTAACCTGATCATTAAAAAATTGCAAAAGTTATTTTTATATTTAAGAAGGGAAATGATGAAACACCGGAAAACTACAGACCTTTAAGCTTATTATCCTGTATGAATTAACTTTTGGAAAGGGTTATTTAAATGCACCTCAGTCCCTCCCTAACAGTAATAATTGTGTCTGTTACTATCGATTTATTTTAGGGGCGGAGGTCATTTTACTCATTTTGCTTTATTAGAAACAGTAAACTTTATTTGCTCACAACTTGATAGTGGTAAGAATATAGTTGGTTTATAATAAGATTTCAAAAAGGCTTTTTCTGACTGTGGAATATTCTATTATTACTTCATTATGGTGTAGGTGAGAGAGTCCATGTCATTATTTTATCTTACTTAAGAAAACCGTAAACAGTGTCACTAATACATTCCCTAGGTAGTCAGAGGTCTCCACCAGAGTCTCCCAAGTATTGTACTTGGACCTTTAATATTTCTTATTTACGCTCATAATATGACCATTGCTATTCCTTATACTTCTACCTGTCTGTTTGCCGATGATACAAATATCTTCTTATCTGAGAGAAATTTTAGTAGTAAAGCCCACTCATGTTGTAACAGTTCTGATTTTAAGAAGAGTACCATTAATAAGTCTTCTAGCACCAAGTACCTGCGTTTAATTATTAGTGGTGTGCTCTCTTTGGTGGAAGATACAACTGATCGTAGCGATTCACCTGAAGAATACACTGATATTAAGTGCTTTTTTTTCAAAACTCCGTTACCCTTTTGAAATTCACACTTCCGAAAAAACAGTAATTGATCTCATTCAAGTTGTTCAGTATAAGCTACTCAGGTTATTAACTTGTAAGCTAGGGCATCACCCCACCAAACAAGTGTATAACGATTATAAATTATTTATGTTAAGTGCCATCCGTGTTTACTGTATGTTTCAAATAATCTTATAAATATTGCAAAAGTATGCTACCTTCTGCAATTTCCACCGCTAATTTTCCTCAACATAAATCAGTTCACAATAGTCCTACAACTGTCTGACTGTAAGTAAACGCAAGAAAGATCTCTTTACAGTGTCTTTCATAATACAGCTCATGGTAGATTGTTATTGCATAATTATTGTTACCGATGCTGACAAGATATACCGCCCGACGTAAACTCATCCAAATCCTTACACATTTTCCAAAACAAAGCTAAACAATATGTCCTTAAAGCCGTGGAACTGAATTAAATATACCTTTCTTTTCTTCATCTTTGCTCTGTAATGTGTTCCTGAACATGTTTGTCTTCCTTTATGTTACTTTTATGTATTGTTATTTGGGTCACTAGTCTAGTAAACAGTTTTCTATTTTTTTTTCTAGTTTCCTCCAAATGATTTCTTGCTATTGTTTTATGTATATCAGTGGTGTTTATGTACTCTTTTGAAATAAGTTGTGAAATAAATTTGAATTGAGTTGAATTGTCTGGCTACAGGCCTGTCCGTACAACAACCGACGTAGCATTATACTTTGGAACCCTGCATCATTACGTTAATTGTCCCTTTAAAGTTTAATAAAATGAATATTATGTGCCAATACCTGTTAATGAAGATAAAAGTGCTACAAAAAGTTATCTGTTTCGTCCCATATGCAAAAGAGATGCGTGTTCATATAATAATACTGTATGGAATACTGATAGGGTAGGAAGTAAAGCATGCACGCATGGGCAGTCCGTACCAGATTTTATCACAGATGGTATCGGATATACAATTTGGCTTCCCCAACCGACGGATCTGACCGAGTTGCAAACATTTCCTGTATTGGATTTGAAATTAGCTACAACCTTGTGGTTTTAAATGTATATATAGTACGGTATAGGCTGGATTGCACATTGCCAGGTGCCTTCTTAGTTCTGGGTTCGTTACAGGTTGTTGCAGGATTATTAAACCTGTCGGAAATTCACAATGTTATGGTAGGTAATATTACGTAGACTTACCGGCTATATGAAATGTTACAGGTGGCATTTATCATGAATGAAGTTATACTATCTGTTCCCAACTAAGAACAATTATTAGTCAAGCTTATCTATCGTCGAATTGTAAAATGTAGAAAATGTATTGAAAGTTGTATAATCGACACAACTGTTTTAATATAGAGTTGTGTTATCCATCTAATGAATGAAACCGTAGGCGTTGGATAAATAAAAATGTTGCATACTGTGATGTGCTGGCTTAGAAAGTCACAGGCAATTGCTGAATAAAGTGAAATATAATTTTAAAATTTTGTTGTAAATAATGAAAATTTGGGCTGCCGGTATGATTGCAATGCTAGTCTTAGTCCCAAGAAGCGCACGAGATCTATCCGTGCATAGAGTTGGAACGTTGGAACGGGAAGCGGTGGAGGGGTACTTGCCACGTAAAGCAAATTATGTTGTGTATACATTGACATAGTGGTAAATTATCGTTAAACAATGTAACAGGCTTCCTAAGTAAAGGTCGGTTGTAGTTTGAAATAGTTCTCTGGAAGTCATTCGTAAAGTTGGGCTAGTCTTTCAAGCAGATTTTTTTGTAGCGGGGGCAAAAGACCGGTGAATTGTTCATAAAAGGTATCCAGAAAATATGTTTACCTTCCACAATAAGCCCCTCAATGTATATCAGCGTTACTAAACTGTCTGGAATAGGAGGTTGAAGAAACAAAGTATAATTTTAAATATATTTGGCAAGTCCCTCATTCGATGTCACAATGTTGCATGCCGTGAAGTGCTGGTTAAGAAAGTCACAGAAAACCACTGAATAACATGAAATAGAATTTCAAGATTGTAGTTCAAATCATGAAAATTTTGCCTGCTAATATGATTGAAATGCTAGTCTTAGTCCCAACAAGCACATGTCTACTTAAATCTATCCGTGCAAAGAGTTGGAATGGCAGGGCGTGGAGTTACCGCACTGAGTTTGAAGATACAGTTAAATGTAATCATTGCCAAGTAAAGCAAATTATCTTGTGTTATTGACTCAATGCTAAAGTATCAGTAAATAATGTTACAGGTTCCTTAAATAAAGGTCGAGTGTAGTTTGGAATAGTTCTCTGGAAGTCATTGGTAAAGTTGGGCTAGTCTTTCAAACATAGTTTGGGAGCGGAGGCAAAACACAGGTGTATTGTTCATAAAAGGTATCTAGAAAACATGTTTACCTTTCAAAATAAGCCCATCAAGATGTATCAGCGTCACTACTGTCTGGAATAGGATGTTGAAGAAACAAAGTATAACATTAAATATATTTGGCAAGTCCCTCTTTCGATGTCACAATTTGACATAGTCAGATTAAAACATTTGTACTCACAAATTAATGAAAACAAGTGTTATAATTATCCCCGATTTATGAACTTAGGTTAGAACAGGGCAATGTACAAATTGTAAAAATTTCTAAGACTGTAACATATAGCCTATGGCCAAAACAGACTTCTGGAATATTTCATTTTGATGTCCCATTACATGTGTAAACCTCCCTTCTAATATTATTTCACCTACATAAAACACTAAATTTGGCATTTCTACAGCCTAACAACTCACAGTTACAAAGTATATGCCCATTGTTAGCATGCGGTTTGGGCTTCACTTTTCATCTGCCCAGTCGAAGCTTACCTACATACTACACCCCAACTGAGATTTTATATACTTATATCCAAGTGTTAGTTTATTACACATCAACGTGGCTACAAGGCAGAGTATCATGGACTACTTCATTTCAAAACACATTTCTACCGTCTACGGCTGGTGAAATGTGCCGAAAGGGTAATTCTGTCATACGAAATGCTTAGAGAGATTTACGTGTGTATTGTCCCGGCAGTTTGTGATAACCTGGCGGGTAGCGTAATTACAATCTGCTCTCAATCAACTACGAGTAAGCCAGATTCCGGGCAATTATATGTGTAACTTTTTAATTTTGAAAATGTTTTGTGGAAGGATTCCCAATCTCCCGACATCGAAAATTTTGGCAGATTCTTCTACCGGATAGCTTAAATTTAGCATTGGTTATTATCGCTCTGCATTATAATACCGCTGTAACCAATACACGACCATTCTTTGTTCGGACTTATATTAATACTTATCAAGATTCACAGGTGGCAGGAGATCGCATTTAACATTGTTTTATTTAGAAAAAAAAATGCCCAGGCCCTCCACCCCCTTACTCTATATTTCAGTTTTTTCTTTTTTTTTATGAGACTTAGCCTACAGGTAGGCCTATTCCGACATTGGTCAGAGTGCATAGCGCCGATGATACACAACAAGAATTTAGTTATGTATATATTTTGATTGCCAGACGCAAGAAATTTGCATTCGACTCCTTATACTCCATGTCTTTTCACTTTACCGGGCCAAATGATGATGACCCTTCAAGTTTGGTTCATGTTTCCAAATTGTTACGCGCTACAAACCTGTAAGGACATTGAAGATTTTCCCTTGTTCGTCTGGGCAAAGCACAAACATGGCTCAGAGTTTAATAATGGTCAAATTTTATAGCTTCAAAGCGCTATCCTGAAGTATGAACTAGCCGTCAGAGATTTCCGACTGTGTCAGGGCATGGCTGAGTGTCATGCCACAGCCGAGAAAAAAGTACTATAAAAAGGAGAATATCTAAAACATATAACCACTTCAAAGCTTTGTCAAAGAGCACAGTTTTATCCATGGAACCAGGCTCACAAAGCCAAAATGTCCCCTAGAGGGGAGGCCTTAGGCAGCACTTGCTCCCTTACTTCTTTACACCCATCCGAAAGAATAGAGAGGCTCTAAAACTTGAGACTACTTCTAAACATCTAGCCAGTTAAAAGATTTCCAAACGATAACACCACTTCTTACCGTAACCGTCTAACGTGCACATAAATTCTCAGAGGGCCCCGGCTCTTATGCAGCTCTCATAAGTACAACACAGAAAGAGATGCCCTAAATAATAAAACTGTCTAAACATATAGTCATTTCAAAGCTAAAACAACAGCACTAATTTGTAGAATGAGAAACTTTAATTGAAATTAATGGCACGTCCTTCCCCTAGAACAATCCTGGGGGAGGAGGGGGGGGGGGGCATTAAGGGATAATGAAAGAGACCTCCAGGGTGCGAACTAATGGATTTACGCCAAGAGCTACAGCCCCGACCGCATTACGACATACCTACCCTGTTACGTTTCTTTTAAATAGGATGTTTCTTCACTTGTGATTGGTGATGGTTTTACTGACTGCAACTTACGTTAATAGTCCATTTGAGGCTAAAGACCTAAACAGGAGGTTACGTAAAGAATGCGGTCCTTCGTTTCCATCTGCTGCCATTGTCCCCCCCCTCCCCCCCCCCCCCAGCAACAGGAGACTTTAAAACAACATACGGTAGTTTGTAGTCAGATAAAGATTGTGTATTGTATTCTCTTGAGCAGAGTAGGAAGCAAGAAGGGCGTAGTTTTTACTGTTTTGCTTTTGCAAGTGGGTTACAATTTCAACTTTTCTGGAAAAAGTGAATGAATATGCCTTCATTTTACAAAAAAGAGCTCCGTGCTACTATCAGACGGGATGAAATCACTCCACCCTAGTTGCCCTTAATTAGGTTTGCCGAGAAGGCGGCACAACAAAAATACAAATAATAAACGCAAACATTTAATTTTCATATGTGAAAGAAGAATTAAATCTTATCAAATTGGTGAAAATGCCACTGAGTTCGGAAATGTAGTTCTCGATTTATCACAAAATAAACCAAAACTGACGCTGAGGCAAGCAGGGGTTTAATCACCTCCTCACATTGATGAAAAGTGCTTCTTTTCCTTTCTTTGTCAGTTGTGTTGTGTTGATCTTGAAATTAATAGGGACAGGAGCCCCCTCATAGGAAATTCAAAGTTTTCGAAATGCCCATGCCTCTCATACATTCACATTCCGATAACATGAGACTATGAAGGAGAAAATCGGTTAAGTTTAAAGAGAAACGAAAAGGTACTCATTGATGTGATATTATGATATCATACGTGCTTTCTTCAAGTTCACTTTGAGTTGAAAATGTAGTAACTGTAGCTGCTAATATCTTAAGAACCACACACTGAATTGTAATGCAAATTTCACCAGAATGCTTAGAATAAGTGTTCCGTTAACATATCAAAACTTAATCTGAACCCAGATCCTTCTTTTATAATTACCATTACTCAAACACAGGTCCGAGTCAGCAAAGAGAAAAATTGTGCACAAGCATGTGGAGATGAAGATGTGCATTTTCAGAACGCGCCTTTCCTGTTAGTTTAGCAAGTGCATATCATGAACCGACTCTTTCTACTTTGGATTACAGTTTTTGGACCATCTTCCGGGTACTTCCTTCTTAATTCCAAAGCCAGGTGCCCACTGCACGACTTTTTTCCACGATTTCTTACGATTTTAAGCGACTTCTTCACGACTTGGCGATCGCGAACATTTGCGGGAGAAAGGTACGATTTTCTACGATATGCTGCGACTCACGACTTTTCAGAGTTGCACACTGCACGATTCTTTGAGAGAATTATTTTATCAAACAATTCGATAACTTTCGTGTTTTTTGTTAAGATGTGAGCCCCCTCCCCCTTAACAGGATTGGCACTTCTCCTATGGGGTACGGAGCTTCAAAGGCTAAGGACGAATCTATCGAACTCCGAAAAAAATACTATCTGGAATATCTAAGTTTTGCACTAATGGTAAGGACAGATGGCTGCAGGATCCATACCTTCTCTTCCACAAACAGCCACATGACAAGACATTAAACACCAAATGGCAACAACTGGATCCGAGCCTGGAAACCACCAATTTCCTATGGCATTACGGAGCGGAGGGGAAAGTTTCACCTCCCCAAAAATTTTCAAAGAAAAGTTTTAATCACCATCGATCTGTTTAAATTTGCCGACTTTTTAAAGATTTAGATGCAAGTTGCAAGACACGGAAATTACCATTACGGTACCGTAATATGGGACAAACGATTAGTGAGGGGGGGGGCAGGACATGTTAATATACTGTTCTGAGATTTTCTATTACTAATATCGTCAAAAGTCTAAAAAATGCGATTTTTTTCAGCGCCTTTTGCGTGTACCGGCGCTGAGTTCTCGATTTCCCATTCCTAAAATCATTGTTCCAGAGCCATGGCAATCCCTCAAAATAATCCATTCTCCCTCCATCCTCAAGCCTTCTTTATTATCAATCCCAGCCGACTGTTTGTTATAGAATATAATTGAACAAAGCCAAATTGTGTGTAGGCTGCTTTATGCCCGCCTTACGCTTTTGAAGTTGAAGTTAAAATAGATCATTTTAATGCCCACTATTTCGTAAATATCCCAGGTGGGTGCCCCTGGACCCCACGCCTTAAGGGGAGCCCTTCACGCTACCGGGGCGCATTCGGCGCCCTTTGACAGTCCATCCGGGTTTCTCTTCACTTTCAGATATCAAATCCTGCTCCTGCATCTAGATGTTGCCATTTGGTGTTTAATGTCTTGTCATGTGGCTGTTTGTGGAAGGGAGGGTAGGGAAGAGTTTGTACGAAGCTATGATAAGCAGAATGTTTTACACGAAGAAACCCCGAAAATTTAAAGCGGGTGCGCGCGAAGCGCACACAAGAAAACAGCGTGGAGACATTTAATTGTAGCATATTGTTTTTCTTTAGTTTTAAATGCAGTATTTTTGCATTAAAGTTTTCCTACTTTCCCCAGGTACCTGTTCTTTCAGAGGTTTTGGCCGGCGAAGCTTTTAACAACGATCGTCGAAGGCGAGAAGCCGGAGGCTTGGGAAGAAAGTCCTCCCAGAGAAATCTTATTTTTTGTTAAATTTAACGGCTTTGCGGCCATTCTGGACCCTTGGGTGAGTCCTGCTTCCCTGCTTGTAATTTGAAATGCTAATGAAATAGTTTTTATATAATGGTCGCAAATTTAAGATAGTAACCGTCAGTCAATGTGCTGAAGATGGTGCTAGTTGGTGTGGAAAATGAACAGCAAGAGTGTAGCGAGGGTTTGGTAATGGTAATTTAGTGAAGCTGGCCTACAGGAAGTAATAACAAGGCAATTCCACCAACGTTTTCCTACGCACAGCAGTACTAATGAGACATCGATTTATATCAGGCTTCATGCGAAGCACGCCGAGATTTTTTTTTTCGAGAATTGCGGTTCCCTCCTATACATGGGTAGGGTTTGGGAATTTGTTTGCAAGGACCGTGGTGCATTTTTGACGTACATTAGTGCTTTCAGTGACCCTTATTTCAGAGCTTCCAGTCACAATACTGTGGCAAGTAAGAGGAAAGAAATTTTACGGTGTCCGACAAAATCTTCAACTATATTAGTCAGTTTTCTCTGGATGTGGGCTCGAAACGCACCGAGAAAAATTTTCCTAGCAATTTTATGGTTTTTGATATCCATATTTACCATCGTTATTAAATTGCAAAATTTAATCATTATAGGCTTTTGAAAATTTTCTTATAATTTCTCCGGTCTCGCTTCCTTTCGCTCATTTATGTTTAATACTCTTAGGTTTTAGGCTGTAGAAAAAGTAGGGAGGGGGGTAAGTGCCCCCGCTTGCCCCCGTAATCCCGCCTATGTTTAAGAATATCAGTGTAAGCCGTGCATCTTTAAACTTTTTTGATACATTTCCTCTTAAAATTTGCCCATGGCCTACGTTATGAAGAAATTTACATTTTAATTTTAGAAATGGAGTTTTTCTTTGCGCGACCCAGGTTAACCAAGATGACGGAAAAACAAAATGGCCCCCAAAATGAATGGCATATTTTCCAACATTATAAAAAAAATGCAAAATTCTTCAATACTCATTCGTAATAGTGTAATTGTACAAGCATAGTTTTTTTAGGGAACACATTTATCTCTCGTTTTTTGTGCTGTGTAATGCTCGCACCGCGATAAGTAGTATGGCACCCATAAGAAGCATTTCGTTTCAATAATAAAAAACATTTCGTTCTTAATTTTTGCAGAAAAGACTGCTATGTCCATGTCTTGTGCTATACACGCACCTCTATAGGTAAACTGTCACCTTGCAAAGTAAACTTTACGCATTCCGGAAGTTTTGCTGTTGCTCTTAATTTCTTCTAGGATCTTCTCGTGCATTGCCGTACAAACACCGCTTTAGTTAAAATGATAGACCGTTAGTGCTGAATTGTTCTGCACCCTCCGGGCGGATGTAAATACAAAAAAAAAATTCATTAGCTATACATTATATATATATATATATATAATATATATATATATATATATATAATATATATATATATATATATATATAATATATATATATATATATATATATATAATATATGAAAAATTAATTAGCTAGTCCAGCTGGCAAAACAGCTGGACTAGCGAGGTGGCAATTTTGTGAGATTGGTCCCCGACTATGTTTTGGCCCCGACCATGGTACCCCTACAGGAGCTTTCCCTTTAGACGTTCATAAGGCTGTGGAAAAATTTTCATCAAATACTTTTTTTCGTATATATAGTAATGTTACTCACTAGTAATGTTATTCATGTTACTCACTATACGTATTTTTATAAGGACCCCATTTAACAAACTTTCGACAAGGATACTCTTTGCGTTTTTTGCGTTTCTAGAAAAGTAATATAATGCGGATAGCCTGAAGGGGGAGGGGGTATCGCTTAAGTATCGCTCAAGTCACAGGGAGATGCCACAAAATAGTACTTACCCCGAACCTTTTTTAACGGTCAATGTACTTCGTTCGGAGGTGAGAAGACCTATGTTACTAGTAAGGATGGTGCAAAATCCCTGCGCAATGACGTGGATGCGGATGGAGGTGTTGCCCAAATACCACAATTTGTTTTGATAAAAATTCAGCTTAAATTAACCTAAACACATATTACGGAAGACGTTGCATATTCTGTTGGTACGCGGTGATAACTTGTCCAAAAACATCACCATAAAAACGTGTGCTCATGTTTGATATGGATGCAGAAGAAGGAATAAGTATATTACATGAGGAGGAAAAGGCAAACTTTGTTTGTTCAAAAAGACTTCTTTAATTTGCTCTGATGCGTACTGTTCAAATACATTCGTACGTTCAAATAGTCATTAGAGAACATACTGTGCACAGTAGACTGCTCTTAGCATACACTTATTACAGTAACATGACATGTAGAAATAGCGTAAGTTCATGATCCAAGCACACAGTAACTGCCTTTTGATTGACAGTCAAAATAAGTAGAGGTGCCGTTACCTGACACCAGTGCTGTAGCCGATACCCCACTTTCCGAGTCCGAGTCTGAGTCCGAGACCGAGAGTCCGAGTCACAAGTTCCGAGTCCGAGTCCCCCTATGGAAAAGTGTACACTAAGAACAGGAATTTACAAATGATCAATTTTACACCGCCTTTTGTACAATGTTTTTGTGTGTTATGATATAGGCTCTGGGTCTGAATGGCAGTGCGCGATTAATCTTCTTTTACTGGTCATGTGGTGTTACTGAATGTATGCCGAACGTGGTACTACTTTTGTTTCGTTTCTGATTTCGTATTGGCGGAAAGGAATTGACGAATAGGTCTGTTGGGAACATTACTATAGGCCGGAAAGCTGTGGATGGAAGTAGAGTGGTTGTCATTTTTAAACGATCGATCTTTTAATATTTTTTTAACCAGAAAGCCCAAAGGCTTAGTGTAATTCCTTGTTGAAAGGTGGTGATTTGTTGCACTAAGGTTCATCCCTCATATTTATACTCCTTGACTTTATCATTTTACGATGTTTTACAACTTGACCTCTGCTGACTTGATATGACGTTTGAACCAAAAAGGAAATGTAAAAAGAACGTGTCTTACGAAACATTCACACCAGTACCGTCTGCGTGAGAATCCGAGCTCTTATCCACTACGTTATCAAAGAAATCGTTCATGTTATGGTATTTCTAATCATGCTATAGTCACAACATCCTTCTTACGTGTTCATAATTAGGTAATTTAAATTAGTATTATTACTGTAAGGGTTATGCTTTTGAAAAAGAAACGTTGTTCTCTATAACTTTATCTTTAGAACGGTTGAAAAATTCAGCCCTAACTTTTCGTTAAGTTGGTCACGGAAAGCCGGTCACAATTTGGAGGTACCGTCCACCGCCTATTTAGTTTACGAGGTTTTCGTAGTTGCACCTCTTATGATCTCATATGACCTTCGACCTCAAACAAACTCAACGGGTTCCCTCTGTTTTAAAATAAAACATCTGTGTGAAGTATCCATCATCCCTGTCTTGAAATATCGTGTTTTTCAAGGCTTTCGGTTTTTTAGCTCTGAAGACCTCAAATAACCTTTGCCCCCAATAAAAACAATACGCTTGTTCCTCTCAAAATGATAAAGTTATACACACTAAGTATGAAGATTTGTTCTCCATTGCTATCTTGAGATAACGCCTTTACAAGCAGTTTTTAAGAATTTCGTATTTTCGCCTCCGGTGACTTCCAATAACCTCTGACCTTTACCAGAATCAATACGGTTTATCTATTATAACGGATCAGCGTGCCAAGTATGAAAGCATGCATGCTTCCTGTAGAGATGTCGTGTTTACAAGGTTTTTAGTTTTTGACATCAGGTGACCTCACATGACCTTTGACTCCACCAAAACAATAGCAATTTTCCTCTTAATATGATAATTTCATATCCCAAGTATGAAAATTATCCATCATTGCTATCTTGAGATATTGTGTTTACAAGTCAAGTGTCAAAACACACCCATACACGCAATTGCTCATGTGATTGCACAGATTCCCTTTGCCTTCAGCAAGGAATCAAAACTTGTTGCAAACTGTCAAAATTTTTTGCGTTCATTGCTCTGCTTATTAAATTTGAATCCGAATGTATCGACCATAGGCGTATGAGGCGGGGGTCTGGGGGGCTGCATCCCTCCCAGAACAGGGAAAATGCTCATTTCAGGGCACTGACACTGGTATTTTTAGGGCAGGGGATTGGTAGCCTGGTAGGGAGCAAATCAATTTTCGACACTCACTGATGTAATGATGTATGAACCCAATACAAGTATAAACCAAAATTCCAGAAATATCTTTCTTTATAGTTTGTGGGCGGGGGGACTCGGTGGTAAAAGGGGAAATCAGGGCAATTTGCAAATGTTCCGGACCCAACGGACTCTGCACCAGCAAATGTACCTTTGGTACTCTTTACGTGAGAGCGTCTTCCTTTCGAATGTGCCTCATTTCTGCTAACGTTTCCTCTTCGATCTAACGCTGACTAGTACCAAACTCTTGAGAAACGGTGGTTTGGGGATACAAAGGTACCAACAAAACAATTGTGCCGACAACCTGACAACATATTAGTTTTGAAAACAAAAGGGGTGCGCTAGAAGTGAGGTGACTGGCTACATCTTGGTCAAATTAAAGTTTATAGATTGACCTGTATGGACTAAGGTAGTTGAATTCTCTGTTTTCAAGCCCACCTTGAATTTCAGCTCCTACATTTCATCACCAATCCCTCTACTACATAGTAAGTAACCGTACCATAACAGTTAAAGGCATTTTCCAGTGGCTTTTCACAAGGGTGTCATATGAAAGAGAAAAAAGTTTCAGTTCATACCCTCTAAACCCCGTAGCAATACTCTTTCCCTGACTCAAGATATCTAATATTAAAGACTACTTATGTTTGTCAAAAAATACCTCCAGTTCTCATCAAGGTCACAGAATGTTATGTAAAGTGGGCACATTGCCTCAGATTTCTTTTGTTTTCCTTTATAATTGAATGTCCTGTTGTCCTTGAAATTTGATACTGTTGGAATGTTCGAATGTCTTTCCATGTAGCTTTAGCATAAAACATAAAATATTCCCTACAACAGTGTCAATATCATAAAGAAATTCAATGCTTTGTCAAATTAATGTGCCGCGATGACATCACAGATTTCCCATAATGCACGTTATCTTGAGAAAAATTGCATTTCTTTGAAAATTAGTATCTTTCAAACGCAACAAGCTGTTGAGATGCGGTTTTCACCTCCTAGAAGAGAAAAATTTTCTGCATTTTTTGAAGTCACTGATTTTTGTTACTGGCAAATCCCTTTAAGGACGTTTTAATATTGCTGTATTATTCCAGTCCGTAACAAATCTGCCAGTGGTTGGGTCAGGGCTATTCTGCCATAAGTGCACAGTCCTATATTTTAAATATTTTGAGTACATTTCATCATTGGACGTTTATTATAAAACTACGGCCTGTACTACTCCATATAGACACTGAAATACCTTGGGGAATTTGTAACAATGTGCTTGGAATGAGAACATCAAAGTTGAAGGCCAAAGAGCATGTCTCTGGTATGCATGCTTTAAAGTTGTGTGTTGCTGGTCTAAAGAAAGGCACAAGTACAGAGTATTCAAAAAATTTCAAATTTTGTTGTCTCATTAATAGATCTTCCTTAAATTACTTTATCATCCTCAGCGTAACAGCATGGAGGGTTTTCAACCGGAAAGTGCTTCTGAAGATGCAAGCAGAGAATCCGGCAGAGGTACTCTACTAACACTAGTTATCCATTAAAGATTGTCGATCCGCATATGTATGATATCAAGGACAGTGAAAATCGTAACGTAACTGCTGGGTCATTCGACCTAGATATGATAGTGAGGATTTGTACGGCTGGGAGTTGTTCTTTATTGCGCCCTTACAACAGCGACAGCAAAATCATAAGGCATTATCTGAAAAAAATAAAGAAACATAACAATTATCAAATAAACCACTTTTTTGAGTTGTCAAACTACTTGAGGTAGAAGTACATCTTGTAAGAATCTCACTTTTACCATTTGATAACCAAGAGGTACTTGAGAATCGATCATAACCTATCAAGAACCACGGAAAAGCCTGACCAGAACACATTTTAGATTACACGGATACACCACTATTAGCGCTCCATTCGTAGTAAACAATTGTACAATTGGTAAAATGCTCCCTAATGCTAAATTTTTGCTTTTGACGTTCTTTTTTCCTAAGGTTATGGAAAATTCCTTGTCGAGCTGGCTGAATTGCTAACCATTCGCATAGTGCTGGATCTTGCAACTTACTTCAGTTTTCCGAGAGCAAGATATGAAGAGTTACAACAAGCCAAGTATCCTGGGAAGCTAATGACAAACAATCTGCAAGAGAGGGGGTTTATTTCTGCTTCGGGAATATCACCTTTGATAAAGGCTTTAGAAGATCTTAAACTTGACGGTGTTAAAAACAGTGTCTTGTCTTCGTATAAGCTGCATACATCAGACAACGACGTGGGAAAGTCAAAAAAGAGCTTCTTGGCAGGTTTGCACTTATATTTGAACGTTCAGGGTCAGGCTGGTACTTTTTGCTACTTTTACTTCGAAATTTTAAAAATAAATCAGTTAATGCGAATGTTTTGTTTATAATGAACCAGCCTCCCCCTCATACATATATATTTCTTGTCTCCCATAATTTCAGAGAATGTGATATGTTACAAAGCATCAACCAGCCATTTTCATCCCACATCTTCATATGTGTGGGTCATTGATTATGCAGTCTTTTGAATTGTTATAATAATTTACACACTATTACTCATTTCACAAAATCTCTTCAGATGCAATTCACAAACGCATTTTCCCCCGGCCTATTTAAGTGAAAGAAGGGTAGGCAGTGCACCCATACGCACCCCCGCTTCCTTACCGGGACGCGGGAAATGTCCCGGTAGGGAAAAGACTAGGATTGCCCAACAGCGGAGCTGCCAGGGATCTAGGTGAGAAGACGTGAGTGCTTAAAGGCAATAGGCAGTCGCCCCAAAATTTTCTTTTAAAACCAGCAAACTCTTGCAAATCTCCTCTTATTGTATACCAGCACCATTGAAGACATTTTGAACAAAACTATTACAAACAATAGGTTAAGCAAGGAGAAATTCTCCTTGAATTTCACAATTCACTAACAAAAATATTGTCACATGATCAAAATTGGCCATTCATGAACTGGAGTGACAGGGTACACTCACTCTGATTGGGGTGACTGCCTACTGCCTTTAAGGGCGGGCTGCGCTGCCAGGCAGGCACGTGCAGCCACGCGTGACTTCTCATTGCAGTGACCGAATTTTCGGGGAGCTACTCTGCCCGTGAGCTAGGAAAGACGTGCGAGCGCAAGTCCTCGTCGGTTGCCCCGTGTCCCGCCAAGGACATGTTGGTGAGTGCCACCATCTGACGTTACCTTCAGTCGGTGAACCCAGCACATCTTGAAGGAAAGGCCTGCAATAGTCCACACACACATATATATATATATATATATATATATATATATATATATATTATATATATATATATATAGGTCAATGAAAGTAGTAAAAAGTGCTTAAAGTTTAGGAAAAAACTCCGCAACGTTTCGGGTACATACCCTTCATCAGGTGGCAAAATATCAATATAACGTTGCGGAGTTTTCTCCTAAACTTTAAGCACTTTTTACTACTTTCATTGACCTATACGTTTCACAAGTGCTTCTCAGTAATCAACCTTATATATTTATATATATATATATATATATATATATATATATATATATATATATATATATATATATATATATATATATAAGGTCAAAGTACTGCGTAGCACTTATGAAGTAGGTAGGTAAAAATGAAGTAGTAAATAGTGCTAAAAGTTTGTGAAAAATTCCACGACGTTTCGGGTTTAAACCCTTCATCAGGTGGCAAAAATGCAACTGATCGTTGACACGGCCAAACGTACAATTTAAAAAAAATTGTACGTTGTAATTGATTAGGCGGTTTCGACCGCCTAATCATGAAACTTGGAACCCTGTCCCCACATGGTCCGAACGTTAGACTTGAACTGTTATAACGCAGCAATTCCTGCATTTTTTTGACTTGTGGTAACCACTTAACACTGTCTGTTTTCCTAGCCGAGGTTTACCGTGCCCAATTTTATTGTGTATTTTTCTAAATTGTACGTTTGGCCGTGTCAACGATCAGTTGCATTTTTGCCACCTGATGAAGGGTTTAAACCCGAAACGTCGTGGAATTTTTCACAAACTTTTAGCACTATTTACTACTTCATTTTTACCTTTATATATATATATATATATATATATATATATATATATATATATATATATATATATATTTATATATATATATATATAACGCTAATTCCCACCTTAAGGGGAAATTGTTATATCTGCTTGTACATAGGGCGAAAAAATGATAATAAAATACATAAGAAATAAATTCGTCCTAACGTCTAAACACATAATTAACGTTATTTCAATGGCCAGCCATCCGTTCGTGTTAACAGCTAGTTGTCCGTAAATTTGACAACTTTGAAGTAATGGCATCTAGTTTGTAAAACTTAGAGGGCGCCCTTGTAAGTTTACGTATTCCTATAGAAAAAGTGTGTGGAAACGTTAAGGCGAAACTTATATTTCACCCGAAATTTTTTTTCCCCTTAAGGTCGACTTTTCAACAACAACTTTCCCCCTAAGTGCCGAATTAGAGAAATATATATATATATATATATATATATATATATATATATATATATATATATATATATATATATATAGGTTTGTGTGTTTGTGAACCTTTGAAGGGACCAAGTCATGAATTTCCAAGTTGCGAAATAATTGTCGTTATTTCCTCACATTCTTGGCACGTTTTGCACAAAAAATGTACTTCACTTGAGCACTATCTCATGTTCAGTAATTTAATTTTAATTTGGATGGTCGGATAGTAAAATCACCTTTGCTTTCTCCTTCTTAATATTTTCAACTGATTTCTTAGAACTTTTGTTTAATCCTAAATTCTATAGTATCTGATATAAGTAGTTTAGTTATTAGAAGACGGTAAGCTACAGAGAAAAACTTACAGACCCGTCTAATAAAAGAAGCATATTCACCCGATATACAAAGATCATTTAAAGAACTTGACAGATCTCATAGCCTTCAAAAGATAGTGTAGACTATACGTAGTCGCTGAAACGCCCGAAACCCAAATAGAACCGCGAAAGACCCCCCATATATATATATATATATATATATATATATATATATATATATATATATATATATATATATATATATATATATATATATATATATATAACGCTAGATCGACCTGTTAGGCGAAAGGTCAAAATCTGCTAATACAAAAGTAGAAAACAAAAACAATTAAATAGTTAAGATTATATTTCCCCTTTTGGTTTTGAGATATATATATGCACGTTATTTCAACGGCCCCAAAGTCATTAGTGTTAACGGATACATGCACGTAAGTTGGTGTGCAGAGGAGTAATTGTATAAACATCATGTGGTAAATCGGACTTGCGTATAGAGTTACGCATTCCCATATAAAACAGTGTGTAAAACGTAAAGGCGAAACGGTTTTTTCGCCTGAAGGTCGAATTCTCCCAACAGTCGCGTTTTTTCATATCATATTTCGCCTAAATCCCAATTTATAGAAATATATATATATATATATATATATATATATATATATAATATATATATATATATATATATATATATATATAAATATTTCTCTAAATTGGCACTTAGGGGGAAAGTTGTTGTTGAAAAGTCGACCTTAAGGGGAAAAAAATTTTCGGGTGAAGTATAAGTTTCGCCTTAACGTTTCCACACACTTTTTCTATAGGAATACGTAAACTCACAAGAGCGCCCTCTTAGATTTACAAACTAGATGCCATTACTTCAAAGTTGTCAAATTTACGGACACCTAGCTGTTAACACGAACGGATGGCTGGCCATTGAAATAACGTTAATTATATTTTTAGACGTTAGGGCGAATTTATTTCTTATGTATTTTATTATCATTTTTTCGCCCTATGTACAAGCAGATATAACAATTTCCCCTTAAGGTGGGAATTAGCGTTATATATATATATATATATTATATATATTGCATCCAAAAGAGACATTTAATTTTCATAATTTTATATACTTTGAAATTAAAATGGTTGATAAATCGTATGGAAGACAAGATAACAAAAGGGAAGAAGTTACACAGCCCTTAGTTTGTGTGTAGTTAGGTAAAAACTTCTTCAAGGTGTTGGTAAAATGGTTCAATGACTTGTAAATTTATGAGGAAAATTTTTGAAAACTATTATTTATCATACGTAATGTTTTGAAAAGCCTTGTCTTCTGTAAAACTATTTTATTTTGAATTAAATTTGAACATAACATCAAAATGATCCTAAACTTTCGTTTTCTCTTTTTCCCAAACCGTATTTCACATTATTTCATTTCTTCATATTCTGTTAAATGAAGTAATCGTTCAATAATTAAGCTTACATAGCATGTTCCACATATCTGGGCGTTTTGTATGTGCTGATATGTATGTATCATATGTGTGTCCGTCCCTCGTAGTATACGACACTGTATCCTTTACTATGTTGCTTTTATCGCGGTATAGACCACCAACAAAGGTACTCACAATGTTTTACTTGAAATTTCGTCTTGGTTTTCTAATTGCAGGCCAGCTTGAAAAGCTGAAATTTTATCTAAAATTGGCTTATGAGCGTTTGTATAGAGCCATCCAGCCTATTCCATACATACGTGACAGGCTTTTCTGCGTCAACGAAGTTTTTGTAGAGGGAGGTATTGTATTTAACAATGTTTCAGACAAGTCAGGCTATTCAGGAGAACTAACTTTGAACCAGAACCAAACTCGAAACAAGTCACTCAAGTCTTATACCGAATTATTCGACGACGATATTGTTCCTTCAAAACGTGTAATTGTTGAAGGCGAACCAGGATATGGTAAATCTACGTTAACACTTCAAGCTGCGTATGATTGGTGTGAAAGAAAATCTTCTTCTCTAAAAGGTGCGGAACTGTTAATCTTGCTTCCACTCAGGCTATTGAAAGGTATAACATCTTTTTATGAAGCTATAAAACTCTTCATTTTACCTTCAGACTGCACCCTCACGACATCCGACATAGAAGGCATCATAAGCTCTTGTTCATCTGTAGTTATAATTTTAGATGGATACGATGAATATCCTGATATGAACAATGACCTGAAGTCTCATATAAAGGAAATCATCAAAGGGAAAATGTTCAGTCATTTCAAAGTAATTCTGTCTACACGATCGGGATGCCTACCACAAAATCTTGATCCACGTACAATACGAGTTCGACTGACAGGATTTGATGAGGATGCACGTGATAGGTATGTTCGCATGGCCGTTGTTGGTGGTTCAAGTGAAAGAACAAAAGACATCAGACAAAACCTGGAGAAAAATCCCATTATGTGTGACTTATGCCAGGTGCCGCTCTTCTTTGTTATGGTTGCCCACATGGCTCATGAGAGTACCGACATTTACAAATGTAATTCCGTAACCAGCTTCTTTAAATACATGATACATTGCTTCTATAGTCACATGTGGAAAAAAGGGGAAGAGATGGGGGCAGTGTCTCGTTCAGATACAGCAGACAAACGCCGTTTGTATAAACTAGCATTTGATGGACTAACAGGAGGGGAACAGAATATCGTGTGGGAAAAGATAGAATTTTGTCGCGAAGTTGGAACGGAGTGTTTTGAAGAGCTGATTCGAACAGGTATTCTGGTTGAAGAAAAGATTCTTGAAATAAACATGACCACCGAACTGTCTGTATCTGAGTACATTCAAGAGAAAATTATCGTGCGATTTTATCACAAACTGTTTGCCGAATGGTACGCAGCGCACTATGTTTCTGAACGTGCATCTAGTTTTTTTGCATTTTTTCTTAGTAGAACACTAAGAAGGGTAAACCCAATCGATTTACAATTTGTTTTCCGTTTTGCATGCGGCCTTAAACCATCTTGTACGAAACGGATCGCGAACTACTTACGAAAAATTGATGGCGGTAAATCGTTTGCGACCTTATGTATTTTGGAACAGACTGGTGGAACTGATGACATCTTAGACACTGTCCGTGATATGTGCTCAAGTACTGTTGAGTTTTCTAGCCAGGACAGCCAATTACTTCATCGGTCAAGGACGCAACTTTTTGACATAGCAGCAAAGAATCAGGTATGTAGCCATAGAAAAGACAATAAAGTCGAACGGTTATTTTAAAGACTTAAAACAATTTTGCAGCACACTTTCCTAAATTCAAAAAACCCAAACACATATTGCATGGGATGATCGGCCGACAAACTACGGAATCTAAGCTTTGTGCACGGTTCGAATTCAAGAACAAAACCAAGGTAAAGAGATTAATACTACCTAAACTTAGGGAAAAACTACGAAAAATATCGTTTACAACCCTTCTTCAGGAGGTTAAATAATTATTGGTATAAAAATGCGATTCAGGTGAAAACAATTACGAGGAGGTACACAACTTTGTCGATGCGTGCGTAGATCACGGGCTCGTATGAAATAGTGCCTATCTTGTCAAAGGTGTATCACTTCTGCAAATATATTAGCCGAGCATTCTTCGTCCATTTGCGTAGAGATTGTAAGGTATTTAAATTCAAATATGAGGAAAATACAATGTATTCACTGCAAAGTCGAAAAAAGCAAGTCTGATAACCCTGCATTTAAGCTATTGAAGTCAATAGGGTTTTAGAGTGTGATTATCCTCGTTAACAACTTACCAAATGAAACTTCTTACTTGACTAACCGTGTGTATATCGGGAATTTGAAGATAGTAAAAGACGGTCTACCTTCAAATCAAGTACCGATATGTTAAAGGGGTACTAATTTCAAGCATTCTGCTGAAATTTACATTGTAATAGGATGTTTGGTTCTCAAGATATTAGCAGATGAAGTTGTAGCACTTTCAGCCCAAAGTGAACTTGAGACAAGAATATATGGCATCATTACCTTACATTAATCAGCGCCGTTTTGCTTTTCTCTAAAGTTTACAACCAATTTTTCCCTCCATAATCCCTTGTTATTTAAATTGATATAGTAAATGAAATATATGCATGCATGGGAGGCACGGGAATTTTACAAGCTTTAAATTTCCCATGGGGAACTCCACTTCCAATCATATTCAAAGTCAACACAAAAGACTGAAAAACTGAGAAAACAAAGGATTGTTCATCCATGTGAGGAAGTGATATAATCCCTACAATTGTACTAACTTTATTTGCTAATATCTCGAGAACTACATGTCCGAATTGAATGAAAGTTTCACCAAATTGCTTAGGCTTAGTTACCATTTTACGTATGAAAACTAATTTTTGTTCATACACCCTTCCTTTAAGGGCGAAGGTAACAACCAGTTCAGGGCTACAGCATTTAGATGAAAAATAAAGACATGCATATCATTGGTTACAGGCGCGTGGCCAGAAGAGATACTGAAGGAGGTTAGATGGATTGCATGAGGGAGGAGGAGGCTATTTTAATGAGCGTGATTTTATAAAAGACATTAAGAAAATGGGTAGCCTGTATTCTTCTTCTAGGGGAGCAGTCTGGTTCTCCCTGGTTGCACGCCTGATAGGTTATACATGTGAATCCTAAAGATCAAGCTTGCTTTCACCATTGTCACTTTTGACAGAAAATGTGATAGCAGTTTAAATTATGATAGCGGTAGGTAATTTTTAAGTAAAATTAAAGTTTGAACAGTATGTGTAGATGAAGGGCCAGTTTTACCCTACACTCGAGGAAACTTATACAGTACTTACTTCACCTTAGTATTCCTATTTGTAGGGGGCACAATCACATCCATGAAGATGCTTTTACTTCAGCTAAACCTTCAAGTCTGTTTTAAGGCCCATCGAAAATCGTGTCCTGATTTCTACTTGACAGTTTATACGCCTAGAATCTGGACTGAGTCTTACTTTTCTATTCTCTTATGTTAAAGGTCCAAAATTTGTGTTACATGAAAATATACTGTACGTGTACAAAGGACCGGCTTTAAGGCATGTGAGGTTGACTATTTCTTCGTAAGTAATGCATGGAAAAGTTGCCTTTGGCTATACAGGTGATTCAATACGGAGACACATCTAGCCACTTGACCAATAGATTTGCGTCTTACATAAGTGACCTTATAGACCTATTGACCGATGGAAAAGCTAAGAGAAGGGCGATAAATGTTTCAACTTGTAGATGGCTTTTGTGAGTAAATAGCCGAAACAACTAGGTCATAAACAACCGAGAAGCATTTATTTCATTTTGCCGTTTTGCAAAGTATCGTAAAAGTTGAGAAAAATGAGATATATCAGTTAGAAGATGTTTAAAGATGTAAAGGGTCAAAACAATGGCCGTTTTGAAAACATAATTAGATATTCAAATATCTAAAAAAAGTAAAACGTTGGTCGACCAGTCATGAGTCAACCTTGACCTCTTGGTACATTTCAGAAGATGAAACTGGCAAAACTAGTCTTTCTGATGCCAAAGAGTTAATCAAGAAGGTTAAGGATGAGTTCAGTGTTGGGGAGGGGATCCAGCGCCAAAATCTCTGAGACAATACATGCTTGAAAATAATTTAATACTATTTCTGGTAACAAGATTTGATTGACAGGTCTCCTTATTCCTATGGTTTCCTTTTCTGACTTACACTTTCTAACGATGGCCCGCTTTTTTTAAATCCAATGAATCCAGAAACAAAGGTAATTGTTAACACGCTTCTTTGTATTGCAGACTCTTTGCCGACAAAGTGTAAGCTTCAGTGGAATACTAAGTTAAATCACTCCATAAACTAAGATCTTGATGGGTCGTCTCCTTGACACATTGTTCCAACCAAACAAAAAAAAATTCCGCATTTGTAGCAAGTATTGTTGAGAACGGAGGTTGTACAAAATTCTTTATTGAAGTTAATAGAATTGAGGTTTACTGTGGCAGCAAATGACGAAAGCTTAAAATTTTGATTTTTCCCTTGAAGACTGGAAATGTAATATCAATTGGTGAATTCATTGATGAGTCTTTGAGATGTTGCAGAAGACGCGATCCATTGTCTTCACTACCAAATTTCTTTCGAGTCTTACAGAAGTTTCAAGAGCAAGACAATGGGCAGCTTAATGTCGGCAACCATTTAGTTTCAGAGGACATATATAAATATTGGATCTCCTTCCCTACCAGCTCCTTGAGTAAAGGGCCTGTACCAGTGTGTTTACAGAATTGCTAATTTCTTTGCAAAAATCGCCTCCGAAAACAGGAATCTAAATATTTAACAATAACACTAACTTTATTTTATATACACCATTCCTGACTCCAATCAATGAATAAACAACATTCGGTGTACTATTATTTGCGAATAAACCGCCTCGACTCCACATTTTGGGAAAATAACTTTGAGTTGAGATGGCATTTCCCCCATTTCCACATTTCATAAAGCTAAAAACGTACATGTCCCTCCATATTACCAAATAACTTGTAGAAGTAGATAGCCTACATGACCCCCTGTGAGGGCTGGGAAGTTTACTCATAATCGCTCAATTGTTTGTGTGTATGTGTGTTAATTTTTGAACGATAAGGTAAGTCACTTTAGGTGGTTGGTTTCAATTGGCAATTTAATGGGGAAGGTCGGGTGGATATAATACAAGAATGTTCTTGCTGATGGGAGTCAAACATCTCCACCGTTTTAAGCTGTTTCCGCCCTCAATAGTTATAAAAACATTTGTTACTATAGTAAACCCCCATTAACCGAACCCTGTTTGCCTGACACCCCGTTTGTCCGAACTGGCCTAGCGATTTTACCAGACTAATATTCAACCCAATTAGGGTAGTATCCACCAAGTTTTCAGTGCTTTCCAAGGCACTTACTTAATCAAAATCTCAGCAAAAGCGCAATAATTTTTCTCGGGACTTTAACAGCCACGGTGAGATGTAACGATGACTAAAACAGCACGCATCTGGGCATAGAAAATAATTTGTTTACTCTTTGTGAACTTTGGAAAAAATGGTAAATGTTTGTTTTGAAATTCTTGATAGAAGTGATGAGTCGGTATAGGCTCGATATTCCACATATACAAATATACGTTAGGCTAGCGTAAGACCTAGTTTCAATAACTCTGAATCCGTATATGTGTTACTTCATAAAGACATTTGTCGAGCTCTGTGTAATTTTGCACGTCAGATTTCAGAAAAGATACTTAGTCATTAAGTAAATATCCATATGTTGCACAAAGTAAACTCTGTCATTGAATAGCATTACATGAAGTTATTCACATAATAATACCCTTCCTACATTTCCACTAGCACCAATCTTTCCATCGCCCCTCTCCGGCCTTGGGTTATTGCACCACTGCCCAGGAGCTTACACCTAGCAAATCTTGGTGTCAAACTAGCTTTCATTGTTGATTAAATTGCTAAGTATAGGAGCCGTCCTTTCTTTCATAATTAGGCCATGGAAGCCCAGGAAGCTTAAAAGGAAGTAGCTTAAAGTTGTCTACAACTGCAAAGGGGTGACGGCAACCAACAACAGCAGCAATAATTTTATATTTATACTCAAAAAGGTGAAAGAACACCAGACCTTTCTAATTTTTGCACTAAACTCGGCTTATTTAACTTACTAAGTGTACGAAAACGGTAAGATTCAGGCTGCGAAAGCAATTTCAAATTTTTCCGCCGTTTATGTGAAGTTAAGGGTAGTATTCGTATATGCGTCCAGATGCATTCAAGGGCATGCATATTATACCTACATGTAGGCCTATGTTCGTCTCACTGTGTGGTCTTATGGTTGTCACGTACTTGAGACCCCCTCCCCCCCCCTCCCGTCTCAATGGGTCCAATGTAAGATGGCAAAAGTGAATAGTATTTATAATTTTAAGAAAATTCGAAGTTGGTAGACCAAATTTTAGGGGTAGATGAACTTGCAGTATTTCGACTGCCACATTTTATATTTTAAAGACAGTTTAAACTAAGCCCCTTCCTTTTCTCTGCCCGATGGGAAGCCAATGATTGTATAGAAATAAGCAACAACTAGAATAATGGCTATATCGTTGTGTAAACGTTCAATTTATGAAGAATAACGTCTTACTTAACCTTTTAATTGTAATATTACATTTTCAACTACCTATACATCTTCAGGATGTAAGGCAAATAAAAGCTTATGCGCAAAAGCTTGCCAATTTTTAAAACAAGTTCGGGACGACTCCTTATTTCTTTTAATGTTAGAAGTTAGAAGTTTAGTGATAACATTTTTGTGTTAGTATGATCCAGAGATCTTGCAACGGAGAGGGCACTCATTATTCTTAGGATATGCGGACAAAGGTTTACACGGTAGACGAAATTATCAGACTATTTATAAAGACATTTAATTTTACAGCACTTGTGTGGTTCTTTCCTTTCCTCTCTTTAATCACAGCTACAAAATTAAACAATATTCAGAACCCCCACCCCCCCCCCTCCCATTAGGATAGGTAGACTTGCCTTGTAAAGAGTCTTCCCTTCTTCGTTTTCGTTAATTTTCAAGTACGTTGATAACCTCACTCAATAATTAGATATGTGGACATGTATTTTTCAGGTATGTAGTGTTCGTCTAGTACTATGTAGAATGCTCTGGCATGTTAAGGGGCTCGTTTTTATTATTATTGCTAATATTTGGGGAATGGAGTGAGGCCGTGAATGACAATTTGCTTGACGACATTCGCCATTGCTTTACTCGCACTGTTCCTAAAATACTTCTCACATTGTAGGAAAAGGTTCCTCTCACGTCTTTCAACTAAACACATGGATGTAGCATTCTCACCATTTACTACAGTTACAGTAAAATTAACCTTAAAAATATTACGAAGGGTACTACCTATAATCCAACACTGGCGATTTTTCAAAACCACAGCAATGATGTACGGTGAAGGCTTAGTTGATAGACACACACACTTATTTACATGGTGTGGCAAATTTGAAGGTTTAATTCAGGGGTTAAATAATAATTCAGTCAGACCTTACAACTTACTCTTTTCCTTTTTTCCCCTCTGTTGCTGGTTTGTGTGTTACACCGAGCCGTAAAAGTAAGCAATAAGTTAATATGAACAAATGTAAATATAGACGACCAAGTTTTTTCGGGAGGGCTCGGTTTAACCCTGCCTAACGCTGCATAACGAGGAGCGCTTTTTGGGGCGAATTTAACGCATACTATGTTGCTCTTTCTGTCAAAATTTTAATTTGAGCACCAATCTCAGTGTAGATATCTTTTCGTTAACGAAATAGTTTGAAATTATTTCACATGTCATGTATACCGACGTTGTGACACCGAATATGACATTTTCAGCTGTCACAGTACAACATATTGAATGTTCTTTTCACTGTTCATGCTTGTCAGTATTTACGATTAAAATTGCTTACTACAATATAAATAAGTCATTTTATCACATATTCCCTTTATTTTCCTATACGAATAATTTTTATCTTAAAGCTCAGAAGGATTTCCAACATTTGACATTCTTTATCAGGTTTTGCTCGCACTCAAAGTGTTGTTCGAACGTGTTAAATTGCTGATAAAGTTAACATCTTTTTCTTAGACTAAAGTATCTATGGAACTTCCAGATGCTGACCTGGCAAAACGACTCAGGGTTTGTGCATTTTATAGTGTGGACTGTTATTTCGATCAGTACACCTTCTCCCGCCTTGTACGATACTTGAAACCGATGACACATTGGGGCACATTTTTCTATATGTATGCGTAACGGCTTTCAGAAGTTAATACTTTTCGAGTCTCCTGCACATAGTTCTTTCATAGCTGATCAAAAATCTTTGTTCTCTCTACATGTAGGAAGTCATAAATCGGTCAGCATTAGCTTCTATGCCCTGTTGTTTCGCTTTTGACGCACGATATCAGAAAGCCCTGATACGAAACAGGTACATACTGCTTTTCAAAAGGTATGTTAGTAGACACAGAAGATGAGAAGTACAGTGGTATGGGAGAGAAAGGTACTTACGACTCAGATGTGGACAGTTTAGGGAAGAAATGTACATGACATACCCCATTACACCAACAACTCCGAAGGCCTTTCACAATTCGGTTTAATTTTCTTATTGCGACCAATTATTACACTTTCTTATCATGGAAGTACTACCTCGGACTTCCATGGTTGTTCAATGCTAACGTTGTCGGCACGGGCGTGGGAGGAAGGGCTGACTTATTAGTACCACACTTAGCCAGATTGTTTCAATGGCATTGGCAGTCGCCCCAAGCTTATTTTGGAACAACAGCTAAAACTCATAAATATTCTCTCATCACCTTCAAGTATCTTTCATTGTCTTTCAGAGCACAAATATTGAATATTCAAGGTAAACTAGGGAGTTACTCTCATGAATTTCAAAATTCAGTGAAAAACCATTGTTACGTTCTCAACCAGTCATTCATGAAATAGGATAAACGGGTACACTAATCAGGGGCGTCAATCCGTATTCAGATGTGTGTGGGGGGGGGGGGGAGGGGGGACGGGGGACATACATGACTTACTACAAACCAATCCCTTTGGTATTGAAGAGGGGGTGTCTTCCTATAGGCCCTTTCCTCCCCCCCCCCCCCGTATGATGACTGACGCCCTATTCTAATAATAGGCCCGTAGCCAGGAATTCTGATATAGGGGGGCACCGACACCTCATAGAGGGGCACCGAAGAAGGTTATGTTTGTTGTCAGTAGAACCACCACATGATTACAGTTTGACGGAACTGCAGGGGATTATATCTCAAGCTTACCACATATAGCTTAAAGGTATCGATTTTACGTGTGCACATACGCGCGCCGAAGCGGGCGAAAATTTTACTCTTCTGATGGAAATTTTTCCCTCCGCTTGCAATATAGAGACGTAGAAATTCTCTACAAGTGAAGGGAACAACACTATAATCACGATATATCTTCAGCTCAGCAAGCGCAGGTGAAGCCGGTTGAGTGCTGTGCGAAAGGCGAGGCGGGACCAGGGGCTGCCATTAGGCAGGCTTGGTGTGATCCAGTATGATTTTGTTAGGACCCAGAGGGAAATTCCCCGAATATGTGGCGAATTAAGAATATGGGAACACTAGCATGGAGCTTTGAGCAGGAATTTGAATGACAGTGAGAGCACACCAATGTCTTTACAGTTCACACTTCGGATGGTCATTATCGTATTTCTACTTTGAACGAAATTTTAAATGAAAAAAGAAATGAGAAAAAGTAAATTTTGGACTAAATTTTTGGTACGAGTAAATTTAGCGCCAAACCGTATAGTCGTCGAGGAGCGAATGTTACTCAAGGTACTAGATTACTACATGAAAGCCCCTTGATGTCGGGGATCAAAACTTTGAGACTTCACCTAGCTTTGGCTGGAAGAGTTCACTTGAATTTTTGTACTAATAATGTTCATGGGTGATATTACTTCGCGTGTGAGAATTGCGCGCGAAGCGCGCCGAAATTTTGTATGAAAATTATTTACCACGGTAAAACCTGCATACAGACTCAGCAAGGGGTGGTGGAAAGATAAGCCTGACGAAGGGACCAAGTTCCCCTAAGAGGTCCAGCAACCCGAAGCCCCGTCAGGAGCAATGGGTTACAGATTGGATACCGAACGCGAAATTTTGGGAGACCGGCGAAAAATTTGGGGTTCTTTTGAAGAAAAATTGAAAATATTTGGTTCTTATTAAGGAAAGTTAGAAAATTTGGGTTTCTATGGAAGAATCTGCCCTCTTCGTCCTAGACAGTTCCAATTCTTCCGACTAAGATCTCCTTCCAAAACTGTGTCGAGCCCCTCTTTGTGCAGACACAAACATAGTTTATTGCTTAAGGGCATATCCTGTTGGACGTTCAAGGCCATAATATGTAACCAAAACATTCTCTGCCCATGCTGTGTTGTGAGCTTTGATGTTAATCAAAGTGCATTCACCTATGACCAATTGAGAATTTTGCTTTCTCCCAACCAAAATGTATTTGGGGTGATGAGTGTCTGTCTTTAAGAACAAAACCAAAACGCAGGGCGACTGGTCGCGAGGGGATGCCCCCTTCCACCACCCCTGGACATTGAGACACTTTACGTCTCTTACAAAACGATTATCATGATGTAATGTCTGAATTAAGAATCTTCCCGATCGTAAGAGAAAGAGGATGGAACTTTTTATGGATTCAGTTTGGTGTTTTCCGGGATTCACACCTACACGAAAGAACAATAGCCTAATTGTGGAACCTGTACATTTATAAATTAAGCCAACATATCTGAAACGGGTGTTAAAGCTATATGTAACTAAAGATGAAAGCGCGCGTAGCGCGCGAAAATTTTTGTGATTTTAGAACAAAAATGTTACAGAGAACAAAATACGTTCATTATTAAACTCTTATTGGGATCATTTTGGTTACAAATCGCTTGGTGTCATACCATGGCCACTGTTTACATGTACGAAAATTTTATTTTCGATCGATTTTCCGTATGGGGGGCACAGTGGTCCGCACGGGGCACGGTCCCCTCGTGCCCCGGCCTGGCTACGAGCCTGTCTAATAAGAATTGTCATTTCAAAGTTAACATGACCATCATTGAGATCTGCCTGGTGAAATACATTTTACCATGTCCCAAAATAGCTGAAACCACGCTTCGCGGATCATTGTCGGAGATCATGGACCCGACCAGGCCCGTTGCTAGGGTGACATGTTTTTGGTGGGTGTGAAGGTGACCGTCCCAAATTCCGACCGGCTGGATGTTTTTTCCAACGGAGTGGAGACGTGTAAATTGCACTTTTTTTATGAACGCTCTGCGTTTTGTATACAGCAGTGGGGGATCCTTCCTTTGTCACTACATAAATGTGTCGTCCTGGGGGAGGGGTCTAAGGGGAGGGGGAGACCTCCTCCCCTTTGAGAAACTTTTCTTAATTTAAGGCTGCTTAGGTGCAAAACGGTGCTATCTTTGGGATATTTTTGGAGCTGATCGTAGTATAGCAAAGTTGTGAAGGACTAGCAAGGGCCTTTTCAGAATGCTTTTAAGTCGTAAGTGTATTAACAATCACAATCTATACCGATAATGGCATCGGCGAAGCGCTCTTTAAAAAAATTTGAAAAATGTTTAACGGCAACAAAGTACTTTCAACCTTCCACATCATGCTACAAATTAGACTTAAAGCAGTGGCATACCCAGCATTTGTCTCGAGGGGCGGGGCATGTAGTATGTTGTGTGACCGCCGGCCTTCGGGAGGGGTCTAAAGGGGAGGGGGACCCATCCCCTTTGAAAATTTTTGAAAAATAAGGTGTCCTTACATGCAATTTGGTGCCAAATATGCTGCCTTTTGAAGTAAAATTTGTGTTAAAAAATTTTCGTATTTTTAGGAACTAAAAAATAGGCATCAGTGAGGGGGCATTAAAAATTTACGTATTTTTAGGAACCTAAAAAAAATCGGAATAAGTGAGGGGGGCATGGCCGAATGGCCCTCCCCTCTGCGTACGCCACTGATTGAATGATCCCATATTGATGAGAGGCCCCTTCAGATGTTTGGAGATGTATGTCTGTTTTCGGAGAGTGTTGTGATCAGAGTAGTTCCATGTATTTACCTTTTTAATGGTCATAAGAAGGAGTGCAAACCGTGACGCATGCGCGCGAAGCGCGCCGAAATTTTGTCATTTTATAAGATTTCCCTGACGAAATCTGCATTCAGAATCTTCATCTAGACACTTAACAATTGCTCAACAAACCTACATACCACTCAAAAAGCCAGTCAAATAGAGCCACGGCACTACTCTTTTACGCAAATGTGGGGGGGGGGGGGTTATTTGATATTGTGTCCCCCACCCATAGAAATGTGGGGGACTTGCCCCCCCCCCCCCCCCAGGATTGACGCCAATGACACTAATCTAAATTCGCCTCTTAAATTGTGCCTGTTTTTCGGACTTTGACTCTGTTTTGCCTCTTAATCTGCTCATATGTTGGCTATGGTGTTCCTGTGGAATGATACCGTATTCGTGATTCTCCTGTTGTTTTTCGCTGTTTCCTTTACTGACTTTTTCGGTATGTTTGACATACGATGGATTCTAGTCTCCAGCCTATACCTATTGCCTACTGGTGTGAGTACTTTAACTTACGCATATTGTTCGCAGTCTGTCACAATATACAGTTCGTCATATAGCCCAAGTGAACCGCTTCATTGCACCTCTAAGACATCGCAGCTTTCTGGTACGTCACCGTTGCCAAGGATCAAGTATCCTTGGAATGAGCTTTTTGCAATTCGATCAAGTGTCCACTCTTCGCCACCTGATCATGTGTTAGAAACTTTGAAACTACATGGCCTTCTCCGTATGAGAAGTAGGCGTGCAGGTTCCACATCTGGATGAGAACTTCTGCAAAATCTCCCTGGAATTCTTGGGAAGGAATTAGTTCAGATGTAAAATCGCTTCATGATGGGTATGAGAACGTTATTAACCTACCCATTTGTGTTTTATCTGACACGCACATGGGTTATAATCATAAAAAATCTGCAAAACATCGATGACTTTGTGCAGACAACCTTATAAGCATTGCCAAAGGCTACTGCATGTCTACTCAACTATCAATCCCTCGGAAATAATGCGGACATCATAAGAGACTATGTAACAGAACATGATTTTGATTTTGTTTTAATAACTGAAACCTGGCTCAGTACTGATGACGCTGATAATGCTATGGTAATTGGCAATCTTACCCCACCCGGATATACATTTCTTCACCGCCCCCGGCCTACTAGGGGTGGCGGCTGTGGATTTTTGTACAAGAGTCAATACCAATTTCAGATCGAGGATCATTATTCTGCCACTTCATTTGAGAGTCTTGAGGTGCATCTAACTTCAGCTAGCACGAATATGCGTTTTGTTGTCATTTACCGTCCACCAAACTGCTCCCCTTCATCATTTTTATCTGATTTTTCTGACTATCTCAGCTGCCTGCTAACAAAATCAGGGCGGGTTATCATAGCTGGTGACATTAATATTCATATGGATGTAACTACTGACACTTACACTGGTAAACTCAACGATTTGTTCAGTTCTTTTGGCATCACTCAATATGTAAATGAGTGTACTCATGTTAATGGCCATACCATCGATATCGTCTGTGGTAGTGAGTGTGACGACGTTGTGTATGATACTGAGGTTCGTGATATGTTAACTGATCACTGTGCCATTCACTTCAAGTTAAAACTTCGCAAACTACCACCCCAGAAGAAGGTGATCACATATCGCAAATATAAAGCAATAGATAAAGATCTTCTCAAATGTGACATTCAGTCATCATTGTCCCACGGCCAAGTCCCATGTAAGAAAATTGAAGATCTCGTATATGATTACAACAATGTGTTACGTAACCTCATAGACCAACATGCTCCCGTGGCATCTAAACTTGTTACGCTACGTCCACTTGCCCCTTGGTACAAGGATGATTTGCGGATTGCCAAGATAAAAAGGCGAAAGGCAGAAAAATTATGGAAGCGTACTCGCTCCTCAGAACATCGTGACTCTCTCCGCAAAGCAAAATTAGAAGTAAATAGACTTGTTGCTTCCCTTAAGCTATCCTACTATAGAAATAGGATTGACGAGAGTAATTCAAATAAAACTCTGTTTTCTGTTGTCGGTGAGCTTCTCCATACAAACGCTGAACCCGTCTTGCCAAAGTGTAATTCAAACTTAGAGCTCGCTTCGCGTTTTGCTGATTTTTTCAGTACAAAAGTTCGCAACATTAGGCATGCTGTGCATCTTTTTTTACAGCTAAAATCCCGGGTTGGCAGGCACAACACGGGAAAAGGGGATTAGTCTGCTTGACTGCTTTGTTTGTTTTGTGGTTTCCTTGCTGCTTTTGTTCTGGCATGATAAGCAAACTCCTCCAAGATGTGCAAGCAGCATTTAGAGTGCAAGACAAACATGAGTGATTTCAACAATGGTCTAGTTTAGGGATGACAAAAGATGCAGTTTACACTAGCTAGATGGCAAGCACCAAGTAATTACTCACTTGGATGCACATTGGGTTGATAGAGCTGAGATTAATTACCTTGTGTTGATACAAGAGATAAGCTGTGGTCAGCTCCTTGATAACTTTGGGCTAAAAGAGGATTCATGTCATGGGCTTGGATTTCACACGCAGACGGATCAGAAAATTGTTCCTCATGTTGAATGCAAGAAATTAATTTCATCCCTTAAGGAGTTTAAACCAACTTGTGTTGATGAGGTGCTTGCAGCTATTTCTTGTTGCTCAAATTCTACATGTGACTTGGAGCCAATTCCAACTTCTCTTCTAAAGGAGTGTGATACTCAACTAGTCCCAGTCATTACTGAAATTGTTAATTCTTCATTCGCTACGAGCATTTTTGCATCTAGTCTAAAGACAGCAATTGTAAAACCACTTTTGAAGAAAGCCTCCCTGGATAAGGAAAATATGAACAACTACCGTCCGGTCTCTAACTTACCATTCCTTTCAAAGGTTATTGAAAAGATAGCTACATGTCGGTTAAATGACCACCTGATGGAAAATAATCTTCATGAAAAGATGCAATCTGCCTATAAAATGTACCATAGCACTGAAAATGCTTTATTAAGGGTCCATTCTGATATCCTTCGATCTATTGATCGGAAAAATGGTGTCATACTTGTATTATTAGATCTTAGTGCAGCCTTTGATACCATCGATCATAATATTCTCATTGAACGTCTGAATAGCTTTGGAATTAATGGTGCTGCCCTCGACTGGTTTCGTTCGTATACGGTATCCAGATCACAACGTGTTATTATACGGAATGAATTCTCAAAAATCTCCATGCTTCCGTTTGGTGTTCCACAAGGGTCGGTTCTCGGACCCATCTTATTTACTTTATACAAAAAGCCTCTAGCCCATATTTGTAGGAAACATGGAATAAATGTGCATTTGTATGCGAACGACACTCAACTTTATCTGCCTTATAACATCGTTGATCCTGAAAATGCTAAGCGTGCTGTGAATCAAATGGAGTTGTGTCTTTTGGAAATAAAGCAATGGATGGCAGACAATAAACTGAAGTTAAATGAAGATAAGACTGAAGTATTGAACATTACATCTTCTTACTTCAAATAGTAATTTGGTTCAGTCTGTTAATGTTGGTGACACTAATGTTCCAACATCTCCGTATGCAAGAAATATCGGTGTTGTATTTGATAGTACCCTTACCATGGATCGACATATTAATACCGTCTGTAGTACGTCCTACTTTCACTTAAAGAATATTAGGGCTATTCGTAATCTACTTACCCGAGCCGAAACTGAAAAACTTGTTCGTGCCTTTGTTACTTCTAGGCTGGACTTAAATAATTCTTTATTCTACGGCATTTCTCAGTCTTCATTAGCTCCCCTCCAACGTGTGCAGAACATGGCGGCCAGGTTAATTACTGGTGCCTTGAAATACCATCATATAACCCCCATACTAAAGGATTTGCACTGGTTACCTATTTCTTATAGTGTAAAATACAAGATTGTTTTAATTGTTTATAAGGCTTTAAATGGTCTAGCCCCTGAATACATAAATGACTTGGTAATTCTTTACAAACCCGTCGGTATACCCTTCGCTCGTCTGGTGACAACCTACTTCAGGCCCCCAAAACAAGAATTATAACGCTGGTGACCGTGCCTTCTTGGGTGCGGCTCCATCACTGTGGAATAGACTCCCAGCTGATATTAGGCAAGCCCACAATTTAGAATCGTTTAAATTAAAACTTAAGTCTTTCTTGTTTCGTGAGGCCTTTTCTGTGTAAAGCGCTGCCGAACATATTTCTTATGATGGCGGCGCTATTTTAAGTCATTTATTTATTTATTTATTATAATTCGGGTGGCGGTATTTGTCTTCAAAAAGTTCCTCCGGTATTAGTTAATTTTTTAAAGCAATAGAAAAGAAATGCTCAACAATTCTATGCTTGATATCATGTGGTCCGAATGCTGTGTCGAGCTATTCCTTTTCAAAACGTGCATCATAAAATTGCAATGAAGTGACACGGTAAGGACTTTGTCGCAATTTGGTTATTACAAACTCGTATTTAATTATGTATTTTGTACAACCATAGCAACCAAGCGACTGATGAACATATCATAAAAACAACAAAGAAAATCAGTTAAACTAAAGAAAAAAAGATGATTGCAGTTTTAAATAAAATTTGAACTCCATCAAAAAATTCTGCCATCAGTTTCACGTTTGGAAATATCCTTGCTTCACTATTGTCATATTCAGCAGTGATGTGTCACTCTTCCGTATATAACGTACCGTAACTCGATCGATCCGATTGAACAATTTTTATCTACTCCCCTAAAATTTAGAAGGCTCCCCACAGATTGAATGTAACCTAAGTATTTGGCATGAAAATAGATGAAAAAAGACCAAACACTTCAGAGCGTCCATGCAATAGGAAGATATTGCTGCAACCACCACAGTAGATGAACAGAAAGTTGTTAACCTGGATACCTTGGTCAGTGCCAATGATAACAGTAAGGTCATAATAGAGCAAAGGATCAAGGATCATTCGATACCCATTCTAATACCTTAATGTTTGAAAATACAGTCTACCTTTGAGGAAATGGACTTATCGCAGTTACTCTACTTAATCATTTTGATATGTTAGCTGGCTGACGAATATCAAAACTTTCCTCCAAAAATCTGAAGGTACATCATCTCATCAGATTGGGTGGTTAATCTGCTAAAGTTACCACTTAAAAAAATCAGTGACGCCCCCATAGTTTGATGATTTGTTGTCGTAACTCATCCTAGATAAAGTGCATATCTATACCTGTGCACTCGGGTCTATCCTTCCTCACCTTGGAGAAGCTTTTTCATTTAATGTGGCTATAAGATTCAAAATGGTGCTATCTTCGACAAATCTGACAACTAAGCGTACTACATGCTCAGAAAGTTCCATTATTTATAGTGAAGTTTTTTCCAGAGGGCCTGTCCACCGTCAAGCACAAATGTATAACGACAAATACATACTTTCAATTTTCACATAATACCACAAGTATAGCCTTGAATGCTATTCTGATATTAAACTACTCGAAGATCCTCTGTTGATGTAGGGACCCTTCAGAGGTTGAAAATGTCCCTCTACTTTTGGAAAAGTTTTTGTTCAGAATTATGTATTATTGACCTAATAATGGTGATGAAATAAGGAGTGGAAACAGCAACAAAGCACCCAAAGCCTTCCAAATTTTTGCATTTAAAATCGTTTCCATAGCAAAAACTGTAGACGGAGACACTTCCTCTAGCAACATGTATTTGCTAATTAGAGGTGAACCTTAAGCCTGGAAACTCGTAATAGCATCCGGTCTTCATAAAATATGTCTTCCCCTGATTCCTGTGCATGCGTTCTTGCAATGCGGTGCTAATTTGTAATGACTCCTTTGCACACGACCAACCATCGGCGTTGATGTAAAACCCTCACGGATGAATAATGCGAATATGTTTGAGGCGGTTTCTATGATAAACACAGCTTTGCAAGGAGCTGGAAGAATGTGGCAGTTTGCCAAGGATTTTTAAGAATTTTGATAGTTTTGAGAACGATTTCCGGTAAAAGGAAATAATGGATCCCTCACTTAGTTTGAAACACGTCTCACCCTACCTTCCACTAAAATTTATAGTAAATGCCTTTTGGATTCATTCAAAAGAAAAAAAATAATGTAATGAATATTATTTAAAATGGTAACAACATTCAACAACTCATCCAGAGGCAGGTGCACCTATACCCTGTGATGGCGATCTGAACTTGCATGTCAAACCATCTTCCCTAGCATTTTTCCAGTTTTTCCGGTTTTGAATGATCGTTTTTGTGTTGTATCCATATGGTAATTATAACGAGTAGCTTACATGTTGGCCTATTGTAGACCACACAACAACCATCTGATAAGTAGCAGCACACTTGGCAATGAGCAGGATTTTATTTTTTTAGTTCGCTAAAGGTGGGGGGGGGGGGCATCAGGCGAATTCAGGCTGAAATAACGAAACGGCGCTAAAACGAGATACAAGGGCTAAAGCCCTGGAAGTTCTGGAATATTTTCGAAATTGTTGGCAATAGAATGATGCACTTAGAGCCATGATATGACATTAGATGGGCACCAAAACAGATCACACAAATCACAATTTGATTTTATGTACCCTTACAAATAACAGCCGCCCGGGTTTGATGATTTAGAGGGCTATAGGCTATTTTGCACCTTTTTACTTTTTAACGCAATCTGAACAGAAATAATAAGAAAAATGTCCTCAAGATTTGGGCAACCAGACCCCCCTTTGCTACACATGTCTCATTAGCCGAAAATGGCACTTTCTTGCCTTGCAATTTGCACTTAACAATCTTTATTCAAAAATTTCCGAAATTTCATAGATCCTTGTGATGAAAGCTAGTTGCTTGATAAAATTTCTTTGAGGCAACTACTCCTGTTTTCCCGTTGCGTAGAACCATAGCAACACAGAAATTAAGTTTTAAGTAATTAGAGCGCCGAACATGAATATATACTTCTACAGTTTCTTCTTTTTGTTATCTCTTATTCTACTTCTACCATCTTTCCACCGACCCTCTTTCACCCCTCTTTCAGTCTTTATCTCTCTCTTTCTTCTTCTACCTTCTCTCCTCGCTTTCTCCCTTTACGTTCTCCCTCTCTTTCCTGCCTCTCTTTGTTTTCTCCTCTCCCCGCATTTTTCTTATTTATCAATGGGGCGGAATGGCCCGCTGGGCCCCTAGAATACGCCAATGGGCTAAAGAAGAGTGAGAAGTAATAATTTTGCAAGGAGTAATAATTTTGCAATGAATTTACGTCCATCACTTTTCCTATTTAGATTTTTTAGTTGTGATTTGCAAACATTGTATTTCAGACAACGAAAAGCCGTGACAGATTAAAGAAGGAAGAAGCACTTTAAAAGGAAAAGTCATGAAGAAACAGTAGAGTTCCGCTTCCCCCACAAATGCCGTCGTTGTGTTATTCCAAAGGGTTTCGGAATCGGAGGCGTAGCCAGGAACTTGTCAAGAGGGAGGGATGGGCATAGACAGACTCTCAGCGCTCCGCGCCATCATAGGTTGGAGCAAAGCGCAAGAATAGTGTGGCCTCAAAAGGCCTCCCAGATCGCTAGAAATGACACTTCCCAGGCCTATTTACCGCATATAAATAGGAGAACCACTAGCAATATTGTAAAAATAAACATTAAAGAATACCAAAAATATGCTTGAGGGGCTGCTCACTTCGCCCCCTCCCCCCCCCCCCCTTGGCTACACGCCTGTTTGGAATGCTTAATGCTCCAACGGCTCACAGAATTTGACAATTCCGGTTTGCTAGTGTGTTTCTTAACACTAAACAGAACTCTCCCTGCACCTGCACTCTGTTCTAAGTGTACTCGTTTTCTTTGAATGGGTTAATATACTGTGACGTCACTTCGTTGTCAGTCAAGGAGAAAACACTTACGATGTCTGGAAGATGGAACTCAAAAACTGGACAGAAGAGGGTGCTTTGCCTTGATTTGAAAAGATTGGTGCAGCCTCGTGAGGCGGATCACATTATCAATTAATTGTTGTAGCTAATAGCTTAACTTATATACATATATACACTGTACACGGTAACAAATGTCTTGCGCAACAGTAAAACCTTGGTACGGCGCAGCGCACCAACCAAACAATGATGATAAGTAACTACGGAGCACTGCGCACCAATTCCGCAGCACTATGGGACTATCTGCGTAAGCTTCGCGCCTACCTGTGCAGTGATAAATATAACTTGGGCCAGCAGCGCACCGACTGCGTAATTAATATACTTGTTCTGCGAAAGCTCCGTTCTACCTGCGCCGCACTATAGAGACGTAATGCGGACGCAGCGCACCAGCTGCGTAATTGGAAATACTTGATCTGCGGAAGCTCCGCACTACCTGCGTGAATAAAATACTTGAAGTGCGGACGCTCCGTACTAGCTGCGTAATTGAAATACTTGATCTGCGGACGCTCCGCACCAACTGCGTAACTGAGAGACTTGATCTGCGGAAGCTCCGTACTACCTGCGGCCGCACTGTAGAGACGTAATGCGAACGCAGCGCACCAGCTGCGTCATTAGAAATACTTGATCTGCGGAAGCTCCGCACTAGCTGCGCAATTGAAATACTTGATTTGCGGACGCTCCGCACCAACTGCGTAATGCTAAATACTGTCTGCGAAAGACACCAGGCCTAACGGCAAATTAACAAACTGTGCGAGGAGCTATTTACACTTACAAAATTTGGCTAAGTCTTTCTCGTTCTTTCTTTCTATGAAAATATACGTGTTACTCTTTGAAAGCTAAATGAAGAATCATCGTAAATAATTAATCTCAGCTCTGTCTATCTGAACAGCAAGCGAAAACACGTGGTTACTCTTACACAGAAACAGCATATAATCATTTAACTACTCTGATTGGTTAGACTCACTTCCTGACACGCCTTCATGAGTGCCGTCTCAACAGGAAGCTATATACAATACGAACATTGGTTATTCATGATTACATTTGTACAACATGATTGGTCTATCGAAAACATCATACGTTGTCACACGAAGCTTGTTAACACGTGTGCTCTAGTTCTGAAACTAGAAATTTGAATATGCATGGCAAATCCGACGTAGCCTCTCCGAGAAAGAGGTGTGGGAGTTGTTTTTCAATCGGGAGAAAGGAGATGGAACATAAGGCATATTAATTAACCGCGCGTCAGAGACATTTTAATTTTTATAAGCAAGCTCATGACAGTAGAATTCATGAACTTATGGAGTTATTTTACGTAAAATGTCCTGAAAGTGCAGGTAGCTAAGCATGATAAAACAGTGGGTACCGAGGACTTAAAGATTATTATTAAAGATATTATTATTCAAGTGAATTGAATTTACTTTTATCAGTAGCTTCGCGGGCCAGACGAATTAGTGGTCTCGCGGGCCGGAGGCTAAACGAACCAACATGCCTGAGGTTCCTCACCCTTGCTGTATTGATCCACCGTACATACCCTAATGATCTAAGTGCTAGTGCCCCAGTAGGCTACTTACACATACTGCTGTGTTGTTTTAACGATGGACGTGAATTCATTCATTTTACATTGACGGCGGCAGGAAGGTCCCCATTTTTTCTCCAAATCTCAAAGTCGTAACTTCTGGCAATTTAATAAACTAGAACGTCGGCATGCCGATTTATTATCTCAAAATTAAGCATATAGCCTAGTAAGTTTCAAGTTTCCCGACGAAAATCTCCCGCGTCTAAATACCTCGTTGCTAAATCAAACAAGCTTTCCGCTGCCAACTTCCCGGCCTGATCCCCGGCCTGCTCCTGCTGGAATTAGCGCTACTCGACTCGCCTTCTGCAACTCCAGCTGTCCAGTGACACTAATAGCTGGTAATACCTTTCTCAAAGTGCTGAAAAAAATTTTCGTCTATATTCGGACGTGACAGAGAATCACTTCTTAACGATTGGTCATCATTTAAAATTCCCACTTGAGATTGGGTCAATTTAAAAATATTCAGACAATCCCGCATGCGTGGAGCTGCAAATCGAATATTTTTTTTTTTCAATATATCTGACAGTCTCTTCGATGCATTATTTTGGTATCGTAATTTGTTTTTATAGATTCCCACCGTTCTTACCTTTCAAGAAGTCATTTGAGCATTTAAAATCCTTCAGTTTAAGTCGAGGGGCGACAATGAGAATACGAAAAACTTTGAGGTTTGAAAATGAAGGATTATGGTCAACCAAAATTCAAAACGAACAACTCGTCTCGAAAGTAGATCCGTACATACTTTGGTCTATGCAGGTCATGAACAAGCGTGGGTTTGTCTGATGTGTCTAGTTAATTATATATGTCAATGGTGCGTTACACAGTACTTGCTATAGGTAGACCTATAAAAATACAAGTAAGCCACTACATCCTAGGAAGCCATTTTCTAAGTCTCGTTGTCCGGCCCATAAGGGAGCCCAATCATGAATCTTTCGTCCAAACAAGCCACGTTTGACGTCTAGTTGTGATTACTTTTGTAAAATATGTGAGCAGTGCGAAAGTTTGCAAAGATTCTCATATTTCTTTGCTCTATTGCTGTAAATTCCTTAAATTTCTTCGAGTTATATTCTGTTCGCACCTGAACATTTGGAAGCTGAGTGATCCTGGTCAGTGGCGTAGCTAGGAATTCGGTGACGGGGGGGGGGCCATGGAGCACGATTTACTATCTAAGCGGAGCGCCACCACAGGTTGGCGCGGAGCGTACAAGAAAATTTTTGGCTCCCCAAGGCTCTCAGATGGCTGGAGATTGCATCTCCGGGCCGTTTGACCTGCGCTGAAAATATCTCTAAATTGGCATTTCGTGTACTGACATTTTGTATAATGACACATATTTAACAAAAAAAAAGAAAGAAAGAAAGAAAAAAATCACATAACTCCTCCGTAGATATGGATGTTCTTTATGACCACCATGGGCGGCGATCCGTCTTTGAAAGTGGGATATATAGTCAGCGGCAATATCTAAGCGGAGCGCCACCATCAGTTGGCGCGGAGCGTAGAAAATTTTGGCAAAAAATACCCCCAGATCACTGGAAATTGCCCTTCCCAGGGTTTTCAACGTGATACTAAGACAACTGTCTGATGTCTTTCCTAAAAAAATAGGCCTATTGGAAAAAGTCTAGAAATAGGTAAAGTGTTCTGACTTCCGGATATATAGTCAGCGGTAATATCTGAGCGGAGCGCCACCAAAGGTTGGCGCGTAGCGTACCAAGAAAATTTGAGCTTTAAATACATCCCAGATCGTCGGAAATGGCACTTGTCAGGCTTGATAGCAGCCATCAAGATGCGCAATTGTTGCGAAAAATTTTTAAAGGTTGATTTGAATTTGTTCTAAAACACATTAAGTTTGTCACAATTTATCCGACTTTATTCAAAATTATCCAGAGTGGAGTTATCCCTATGGATTTCAGTGAATTGATTGGAACGGAGATTTTCTACAGCCAGAGTCTATTATTATTATTGAGTACAGGTAACGCCAAGATTTGCCCGACGGGAGGCCTGCGACCCGAGGCCCCTAGAGCCCCAGTGCTGTTGGGTACAGGTGAGGTGGGATTTGAAAAAAAAACACCCTGTGTACTAGACCATTTCATTCGGGCCACATATTGCATAAAATTTGTATATGCTAGAGAAGCATAATTCGGCGTTGATTAAATGTTTTTCCCGGAATCTAAAATGTAGACTTGCAAAGCGCGCGAAGCGCGCAAAAATTTTTTGGTAGGTTTCACAAAAAAAGCAACACATGTAATCATGGAGAACAAAAAGAAGGAAAATCTTTAGGGGTTTTAGACCGTATAAGAGATAAAATATGCATTGTATCGAAACTACCTTGACCATCCGATCAAATAGCCAAGCATTGCTCCGTGAGTCCTTCACCAACTGACCGTGCCGCATGACACACACAAAAGAGCAGTTACTAGCCTTTGCGATGGGAGGAAATTTCCGACATCTACATAAACTGTGTACTTTTCCTACATGTTACTTTGTGAGGTGGGAAGGACTTGCGCTATCTAGCAATGTAGAGTGGAACCATAGAAGAAACTGGATTAGCTCTTCTGCGCGCGTAGCGCGCCGAAAATTTTGTGTTTTTAGAAGAGAAATTGTCCTCTTGAGAGCAAAAATGGGTAAAACGACACTGTAAATGTTGGATGTTGGGGGGCCAAAATGAGACTGCCCAAGAACTATAAAATATTTATATTTTTTTTTATTTTTTTTGGCATCGGTGAGGGGGGGGGGGCCATGGCCCAATGGCCCCCCCCCTAAATACGCCAGTGATCCTGGTAAAACATCGTCAATGGCGACTTAACGGAATACAGGATTCTTCCGCCTTTAATTCATACGCTCAATGGAGTTCGCGTAGTGAAATGGATTACTTTCTTTTGCGCAATGTAAAAAATGGTCTATTTGGGAGTAGTTTGCCTTCCTAAATGATTAAGATATAAGGATCTGAAATACGATTCCGTACACGTAGCCTTAGAGGCTACGTAACAATGCAGTCGGCCGGCGAGGGGAAATGACTGCGTAGCAGTGGCGTAGCCAGGTTTTTTTTCAGGGGGGCTGGAGCACCAAGATTTCCCCCCCAATTAGTGATCTGCTTCCTAATAATCAGTGTTCTCCGCTGGTCCAAATTTTGTCCGGGTGCTTTCCTCGACCTGGCTGATGTGACTGATCGCCGTCGTGGGGATGGGGTTTAAGGGGAGGGGTCCCCCCTTTGGAAAATTTTGCTCATTTAAGGGGGGCTAGATGCAAAATGGTGCCACATTTGGTGCTAAATGTAAATTGAATACATCACCAAGAATTCCTATTATTTCAGGAAGCTTTTTTTTTTATCTTGCTTGTCTTGGTGAATTTTTCTTGAGTCCTACTGGTAGTTTAGAATCACAATCGGTGAAGTACAGTAATTAAGTAAACCTTGGTACACCTTTCCCTTCATCAGTTCACCACATTCACCACAATCAGTCCAAATTTTACGAGGACCTGTCCTATAGCACTTGACCACTGACCCATTCTAACAAACTGCATATACCACAATGCTGCTCCTTTAATTATCAAGAAACATTGGAAGTATACAGTAAAAGGACGGAGTCCCTTGTCAGAGGTCCAGACATCCCATGCTGTATAAAACAGATAGTAAAACATAACTAGTACAACTATAAGCATGGTGTCATCATTCCATCTCTGAAAACCTTAATGAGGACTGGTTGTGCCAGTGTGGCATATACTTTCAAATAAGCAGGGGCGTCAACCCGTATTCAAATGTGGGGGGGGGGGGGGGGGGACGGGGGACATACATGACTTAGCACAAACCAATCCCTTTGGTTTTGAAGAGGGGGCGTCTTCCTATAGGCTCTTTCCTCCCCCCCCCCCCTTATGATGACTGACGTTGTCCTATTCTAATAAGAACTATCATTTCAAAGTTAACATAACCATCACAGATGATCTGCCAGGATCATTGTCGGAGGTCATGGACCCGACCAGGCCCGTTGCTAGGGTGATATATTTGGGGGTGTGAAGGTTCCAAATTCCGACCGGCTGGATGTTTTTTTCCACCTGAGTGGAGGCGTTTAAATTGCACTTTGTTATGCGCTCTGCGTTTTGTATACAGCAGTGGGATCCTTCCTTTGTCACTACATAAATGTGTTGTCCTGGGGGAGGGGTCTAAGGGGCGGGGGAGACCCCCTCCCCTTTGAGAAACTGTTGTTAATTTAAGGCTGCTTAGGTGCAAAACGGTGCTATCTTTGAGATATTTTTTTTAGCTGATCATACATGGCTGGAAAATGTCCATAATTTAGTGAATTCTAATTTTTCCGACTGGCTGGATGTTTTTACTAACTGCAGTGGCGGCGCGTAAATTGCCCCTTTTTTATTCACCCTGCGTTTGTATAAGGCAGTGGATTCCTTCCTTTGTAACTATGTAAAGGTGCCATCCTGGGGGAGGGGTCTAAGGGGAGGGGGGTAGCCCTCCCCTTTTGAGAAATTTTTGTTAATTTAAGGTTGCTTAGATGCAAAATGGTGCTATCTTTGGGATATTTTTGGAGCTGATCGTAGTATAGCCAAGGTGTGAAGGATTAGCAAGTGCGTTTTCAGAATGCTTTACAGTGGTAAGTGTATTAACAATCACCATCTATACCGATAATAACTTCAGCGAAGCCCTCGGTAAAAATTTTTAAAAAGTGTTTAACGGCAACAACGTACTTTCAACCTTCCACATCATGCTACAAATTAGACTGAATGAAGTGGCGTGCCCAGGATTTCTCTCAAGGGGGACATGCAGTATGCTGTGTGACCGCTGGCCTGGGGGAGGGGTCTAAGAAATTTTTTGAAAATTGGGTGTCCTTCTGGTCCTTCTGGTGCCACATACATTACCTTTTGAAGTAAAATTTGTGTTGAAAAATTTACGTATTTTTAGGAACTAAAAAAATAGGCATCAGTGAGGGTGGGCATGGCCGAATGGCCCTCCCCTCTGCCACTGATTGAATGATCCCATATTGATGCGAAGCCCCTACAGATGTTTGGAGATGTATGTCTGTTTTCGGAAAGTGTTGTGATCAGAATAGTTCCATGTATAATTACCTTTTTGATGGTCATGAGGAGTGCAAACCGTGACGCATGCGCGCGAAGCGTGCCGAAATTTTGTCATTAAATAAGATTTCCCTGACGAAATCTACATTCAGAATCTGCATCGAGACACTGAATAATTGCCCAACAAACCTACATGCCACTCACAAAGCCAGTCAAATAGAGCCACGAGACTACTCTTTAACGCAAATGTGGGGGGGGGGGGGGCATTTGATATCGTGTCCTCCACCCATCGAATGCAAGTCCCCCGTCCCCCAGAATGGACGCCCATGTAAATAAGTAAAGTGTACTGGTTGAGAAATTTAAAATTTTACCAGATCATGCGCAAATTTTACCATATATTCACTTTCAAAATTTCCCCCAAGATTTTCCCAAGGGGGCAACTCGCCCCCCCCCCCCGGCCCCCTGGCTACGCCACTGCTGCGTAGCCGGTCATACATTAATAATTAAGTCAAAGAAAAGTACGAAATCATACTAGAATAACGGCCACATCTCAAGCTTATGTACAAATGAGAGTAAAGGTTTCGGGTATAGAAGAATTTAAGAAAAATTTCGTACCCAGTGGCCTTAATCTATGGTAATCCTAAAATTAAACGAGTGTAGTCAAGTTTGATTGGGATTCCATCTAGTCATATGCTTGCATGAAGGGATTACATGAGAGTGTGCTGTGATACAAAGCCCCATTATTCAAAACGTTCACATCTGTACCCAATTTAAGGGTCAGGGCTAACAAAAATTGGGGGGGGTACGTAATCCCTTCATGCAAGCATATGACTCGATGGAATCCCAATCAAACTTCACTGCACTCGTTTAGTTTTAGGGTTCCATCTCGTCACGTGCTTTGCATTCCGAGATTCCGTGAGACTTCAAAGCCACAGATGTGAACAGAACACCCAAAAATAAATTGATTCACATCAACCCTATAATTTCAGAGAACAATATAACTAGAGCTTTCATGAACGCTCAAGAACAGGAAAACAAGTCACAATTGGTTTTCAATGACTCATGGACTCAACAAGCTCAATATCTTTTACTTTTATAATTGGTTTTCAATAATCCATCAACTTGTAAGAATGGACTCAACAAACTTATTATCTTTTAAATCCGTAACTGGCTTTTGATAAAACCTAGCAAAGGAAAGTTCATTGCTCTAACCAGCTATTTGCAGGATATCTTCAACTGGGACACCTCTGACAAAGGCTCCTGATGTTGCTGCTGATCTGGTGCTATGTGGTTTAAACAAATCGGTATTTAATCCAGATTCCTTTAAAACATATTTTATCCACCTACTAATTGTTTCTCTGCTCACAGAAGCGTGAGGTCTAACAAAACTAATGAATAGTTTGGAGTCCTTCCTTAAACTTTTGGTCAAATGTAAATACCTTTCTAAGGCAGTAAAAGCACATATCTCATTTCCAGAAAACTTAGGTATTTTAACAACAAGACCCACGTTTCCCGGACAAGACTGTTTCACCTTATCACTTATATAGAAAATGAACACATCAGACTTCTTTTCCATTGAATTTATATTGAGAAAACCTAACGTTTGACATCTTTGGGCCAAAATCAACCAATTAACGTCACTATCTTGTAAGTTAACAATCTTAAGGGTATATTATTTGTTTCTCCAAGAAGTTTTAAATAATCTAACGCAACTGACACATCCCAGATCGTTTTGTATCTGGGAACTGGCGTACGCAACTCAAAAATGCCCTTCATGAACCTTTTTATCAAATAATTTTTACGAACTTGGTGCGGGCATATTAGAAAAGAAGGCATCATACTTCGTGCTGTATTAAAGTTACTATACCCATTTCCTGCGTTATACAGGCTAGTCAAAAAATCTAAAATTAGAGGTATAGTTGTGATAAACGGACTACAGTCTTTTTCACGGCTAAACAGGAACCATCTTGAAAAGGAAGATGCATACTGGCGTTGCGTATTTGATCTTGCTTTGATAGCACTGACTGAAGGGCCTACAAAATATTCGGACCCTTGTTTGCTAGTACCGGGAAGAGATTGATTTGCCTCCAAAGTTGCTCTTTTTTATGAAATTTGAAATTTCAGGGGTTACACCAGGAGGCAAGGCCTGTGGGCCATTTTGAGTTAAGGGTTGACCTTCAATATCCTCCGAATAATCTAGTTCCTCTTCCGCCATATTAGCACCCATCGTTTACACACCTGCAACGTAAAAGAGGGTGCAATGTAAGAAACAGAATGAAAGCGAGGTCTGACAGGCAAATCTGGAGTTACAACAATGTCTTAAGCCTTTAAGGCATGTAAAAGAACACAATGTTGCCACCGTAGAACGTACAGGTAAAGGTACGTACTCTAATGCTCAAAATAAATTGAAGATTTTGTAGTATCATCCTTTAAGGCATGGGAAATTATAACTAAAGTATAATGTGAACCGTGCTCACACATTTTGAAAGGCTGAAAATGATCTGAAATGTTGTAATTAGGCCTTTAAGGCATGGGAAATTACAACTGTAGCCACAAAACTTATGACTTGATTTAAAGGTGTTGTATAGGTCCAGAGGGCATGGTAAATTAGAACCAACATATAGAACAGGGAAAATGTTATAGACGAAAAACGTACTATTCAAATTTGTTACACAAGTTTGATTATAACAAAATGACAATGTTGTAATTAGGCCCGAACAGTATGCTAAATTGCAACCACATGCCAAATGAATTTTGAAGCCAGTGTTCTCATAATTGTCCTTGTAATTGTCCTTGTAAGTCGGCTGACGCGCTGTAATTAGGCCAAGAAGGCATGATAAATTACAGCCAAGAAATATGGAAACGTGCTTTTAACTTTTGAAGCACGATAGTTCATAACTGTCCGAGAAAGTAGTTAGGCCTACAAGGCATGGTAAATCACAACGACAGTATACTGAAACAACGTTTCTATAAAGCAGCGACTACAAGAGCCAAGAACTTACATGGAGCTGCATGAAAACGAGGCTTCTCCGACGAGAACCAACGGCACAATGGGGCTTTGTATCACAGCACGCTCTCACGGAATCTCGGAATGCAAAGCATGTGACGAGGTGGAACCCAGGTCGGTTACAACACGCTACCGACTTCTTTTTTGATATGAAGGGTAAACTTTATGACCATTATTAAATCGAAGGTTGTTATGCTGCTTAGTCTTGTTCTATATCTGTATTTCTAGCATCACTTTATTCTGCGCGAATGTATCGAAGCCTTTTATTCTGAATGATGCAAACTAGAGTCCGGGTTGTTAAATGTTTCTGTCTGCCTCTTTGCCTGTTTAGATTAAGCCACATTTTAGTAGCCTGGGCTCAATTAAATTTAGCAAGAATTTCGAAATAGACACAAATCTTACTAAAGTTAACATAAACACATTTTCATGTTACGTATTTTTCCGGGTATCAGTGAAACCAGAACGATATCATTAGAAAGCAGTCACATGTGATAGGTAAAATTCTTTGCTCCGAAGATTCGAATAAAACAAATGTTTTCCTAAAAACACATGACCGTGCAGTGTTATTGGAGCTATGAAGCATTGTTTTAGAAATCCATTCTTATGTGCCAGAGAAAAAAGAAAAATTTGAAAAACTGAAAGTGGGCAGTGTACAAAAGATTGTTTAAAAGTCACGTTTCATGACTTTCATAAGGAAGGAACATTATATTCCATATGCATGAAAACTGTGGCAATCGCAATGCATGTCCCTTGAATTTCTAGGAAATGAATTTTTTGTGGGTCTCTCTTTAGATCAAGGGTACGACTTTAAACGTCCATGATCCCCCCCACCCGATGGGTTGAAAATACAATTCGAGAAATTTTGCGATGTGAAATAAAAGAAAACGTTGGTAAAATGACACGGCTCGACATTAACGATTGCTCGATTGCCCGGCGGGGGCAAATGAAAAAAATTGCCGAGCAAGTTCTCCCTTGTTTCAAATTGTCCGACAGGGTAAGTGCTTCTTGTGATCTCAAAGATGAGTTTGAAAACGTTGCAAAACATTCCAAAAGCAGGAGTCACATTTGGTAAAAACGTTGTCACGTTTTGACGTATAACTATCCAGTGTGTAACCGCGCTATCGCATAATTGATCGTTTATTGCCTGTATAGTTAGCTAAATATGTTTATGGAAGCGCAGCTTCTCATTTTACAAATGGTATAACGGAAAGTTTTTTACCAAGAACGAAGTTTAATCGACTGCAGACAGACCATTCTTCGAGCTCCTGCTAACATCCTATGGGATATAAATATATTCAACTGGTGTTCCGTCTTAGCACATAGTAGAACAAGACGTTTGTTTCGTACTACTTGAAGCCGGTTTGTTTCATCTTAGGAAGTAGTAAAACTCAAAAATCGGAAATTGCCGTAACCTACGGAAATCCAATGATGGGCGACTTTTTAGGTAATGAAAAGTTTCAAGCTAATTATCATTTAAGTCTCAACTTTTTCATCAATTGTGGTAAAATATTTATTATTAATCAAATTTTTAACTTCTTTGTTTTTAATAAAAGAACTGGACAACTTTGCAGGATTGAAGTTTTGATCCATTTCGCATTTTGCATATTTGGTTCAAGCAGGGAGGTGTTCACATCCCTGGTTCAAGTGGTAATTTCAAGCCCAGATAAAGCGTGTCCACATGTATCCCATTGTGCATTGTGTATCAAAACTTTAACAAACACCTTTGCCAATTTCCTATACTTTTATTTCGCATGTCCAGTGCTTTTCTTCCCGGACACAGAATGCAATAGCTCTCAAAGAATGTACCATAATAATAGGAATCACTGTTGAACTTGGTACAAGCCGATGTAAAGAAAATATAATTGCTACCCATTTACAGATAAATGTGAAGTTAAAGGCTGTCTAATCTCACCCCAGACAGTACAATTCTCCCTAGAAAGTTTACTTTTAGCTTTTCCTCCAATTTAAAAAAAACAGCTGTCTAGACCTCCCGACAGAGTCTGCACTGAGTTTAATTAGCTTGAGGCCATATGTTGGCAAACAGTGACTGCGAGAGCTTAATTAGCAAGGCAACTGACTAGACAAGTCTTCGTTGACAAACGAATGTTATTTAAAGTGAAGTTATCAACTGTATTTAAAACTCTACTTTCTTAATGCAAAAGAGTGAAAATCACTCTTCGACGATTGCCTACAGTGACCACTCTTTTTTCGATTGGAAATAAACTGAAATATTCCACTCTGTTCGGAGTGGTAATTAACTCTAAATGAGTAAAAATTCCACTCTGAGGAGATTGGAATTCTACTCGAAACAGAGAGTTTACTGTAGTCAATCTTTTTCACTGGATTTTCACTCTTTTACATTTAGAGAGTAGGGTTATTCCTACATATGTTTGTGTAGGGAGTTACTAGCAACTCCCTGGTTGGTGGAGGCCATTTCCGTTTCAATACCTGTCTTCCTTTGTAACCCTTGCATTGTTTTCAATATACGTGTATCTCATGCGATTTTCTAGGACTCAGTTAGAGTTTCCATTCCCTTTTAAGAAGTCTTATTGTCTAATTAGGTTATAACCAGGCCGTTGGCCGAAACATATAGCTAAGGGGACTATATAACTCGCAGGGCTGTTTTTTTTTTTTTTTGAGGGATCAAACGTGTTCAAGCAAGACTATGCCTAATTTTAGTTTTCGAAAGGCGAATTTTTCCGGGGGGAAGCCTTGCCCTACTCCATCCCCTCCTTTATTACGGGCCTGGATATGAGGACGCAACAAACATAGTGCTGTCTTAACGTGAAACATATTTGTTCTTGTATATGTTGACAAGGTATAATGCACAAGAGTACTATTTACTCCCGTTTTCCCCCACAAAATTATTAACTGCATAACATTTTTATGATTGGGATCTACCAGGTATAAATCGTCGATCGCTTTTGAGCGGTGAATGTGTCGCAACAGGCCGGAGGGTAACTACAGTTCGTAGAGAGCGTTGGGAAAATATGCACACGTATACTAAGTCTAAGGCTATTGAAATATGATCTCCATGGCTTCCCCTTACCAACTTGGTGGGGCTTTCGGCAACGGAGAACAAGGCTGAGGCGGTTCCTGCAGTGTCTACGCTCATGTGACTGCACCAGGCTCGTAGTGTGACAAGGTACTGAAAGGGGGGGGGCAAAATGGCTTCCAGGGGCTAACAAATTTTTAAGGGGGCCAAATGTGTACAAATGCCATTAAGCCAATGGCAACTTTAAAACTTGCCAGAGGGCCAAAAAATTTCAAAGAGGGATTCGCCCCCTTGGCCCGCTTGGCTAGAAGCCTGAGCTGCACAATTCCTGCCTACGAGACTAACATATGGCACACGCTTCAAAAAGCACGTTTCCCTTTTCAAACCGAAAATTGTTTTTGGAATGTTAGCACAACCGGTATGCATAAACCATATGGAGCATTGTATTTTCAATCAACGTGCTATGTTCCTTTTCTTAAAGAAAGGGGTTGGGTTCCTCTTTCCCTTACGACATTTCCTAGACAACACTCACCTCCCCCCCCCCCGGCGCCGGCATCTAAATTCACTAGTAACTTCTTTCCTTCATGCGACAATATAAACTAATTTGCTGTTAAGGAAGGATAAGTCATTTGTTTACCTTTTATACTAGATATTTTTTGTCTTGAAATGTAAGCAAAATGTTTGTAAAGGAGATAAAAGAAGATCTGAAAGATTAAGGTTATGTTTACAAATAACTTGAAACTTGAGATGACTGCATTTATTATCTTTAAATTTTAAACCAAACTCCTAAAGCCATTCAGACATCAGGCTAAGCTGAATACTCGTTTCTGCCTCAACACAAAAATGTGTAGGCGTAGCTTATACCACTGTTTCGCACAAGAACTTGCACAACTTCCAAACGTCCGGCATTTCTTTTCGAGTAGGTCTAACCATCCAACCAATTTAGCTAGTCTATTATTAAAACGTCTGAAAGAGATCAGCGCCACATGTTCAGATAACGCCTCCATAGCAGGCTGTAAACATAGTCATAGCAGGGAGTTGTAACAACTCCCTGGTCATAGCAGGCAAACATAGTCTGCTTTGCTGCGTAGCCCACGTACAGTATTCAAAAATAGATACACTGCACTTTGCGTAAACACTTCCACACGATTAAGCACGAGACGCCCTGTACATCTATATATGTTAAGTATACTTTTGTACCTCGTTTTGTCGTACACAGTCTCTCAAATGATGACAACTGGAATTCTCGATGATCTGTGCATATAAACCTGTACAATATTCGTAATTTTTTTCAAAAATGCTCTTTTGGGTCATCAAATGATAAAGATAATGATAACAAATGAGAAATTTAACTTTAGTTTAGTACTATTGAACTATCTTTATGAAACGTTTCAGCGCATTTAGTGGACAATTGAAGGAAGAGAAGGAAATTTTATCTTTTCAAACAAAACCCTCTCCCGAGGTCAAATAACGTAAATATTTATCAAAAAATGATTGCATCATTAAGATATTTCCCTCACCTAGCTGTCAGCCAAATTTCAGTCAATTCAATGAAGAAATAGCGAAATGCCGCGCATTTAAACACGATGTCGAAAAGTGACAGACAGGTGACAGACAGGTGACAGACATTTGCCGCCGCGTACGATAGCGATAGCTCAGCTGAAGCTTTCAGCTGAGCTAAAAATAGAAGGGTACGTGTGCTGAAAAACCTGATTTGAGAAAAAGCTCCAAAAACGAGCATTTCAAATGTAAAAACTTATTTAAAAATTATCTTAATCACTTAATTGGGTTAAGAACCTTTCGGTACACCCATCGGACACTTATTGGGCAAGCTATTTCCAATTTTAATATTTTTGCATATGTACTCCATGCTGGTAACATTGCTATACGACTTTGTTGAGAGTACGGTACGGTTCTCACATCTGAGGGAAAAGCGTCACTAGCCCAAAAGAGGCTACTGTTTACTAACGTTTAGACAAACATTCATGTTTGTGAGAGGTCACAATTTCCACAAGCTAAATGATGCAAAGGTAATCGTTGACCATTTATTCGTGTCTTGTATTTTGACTCTCGAGTGACTTTGACGGGATGTAATCAGGCCCGTAACCTAGTCAAATGAATAGGATCGAGAAAATTTTCAATGAGGTGGATTATTTTGTGAGGATAAGGTACACTAAAACGCACTGACCTGCTGAGATAATGGCAATTTGAAATTTCCTAGGCTTTTATTGGAGATACAAAGCTTCAGCGTGATGGGTTGGTAGTGCTCGTTACTTAGTATAAAACGACATCAGTAATACATTCATTGGTAACAATTGGTTACGTATGATGAATTCAAGTTACAAGAATGTTGGATAGTGAAGTTCTCCTTTTAATCTGCCAGCATTGAAGTTCATTTTCCCTTCTCATTTTTGCGAGAGAGTAGTATACTCTCGAGCTTAGCTGTCGGTCTCCAGCTCTGGTGGACAGAATTCCACACCGTTTGGTTTACTTGTACATGTGCTGTTGTGTGCTTTAATGTAAATCTCAACGAATTTAAGTCAGTAAAGCTTTATTAAAACAAAATCTAAAATATTACATTAATCGTTATGTATATTTCAATCCAAAGTGAGGATTCTTAACTCTTAATATATAGTAAACGTAATTGAAATGACTGGATATGTCTTAGATCATAAAATCAAATTAAGACTAGTACAATACGAAGAGGTCATATGGGACATGTTCGGGGTCACTCCTCCAGTGCACTGGATGTACAGAAGTAACGCACAAGTAAATGTGCAATGCAATATTGCAATATAGGCTTATGCAGCTGTTACTGATAGTTCAGTGTATGCATTCTAATAACGGTGTCAGTGGTTAGTTAACTGTGTTGCGAAACATTTTTGTCGCATTTAAACTTTGATTTTGCATTCATGAAGATTTAGAATGAAGGACTTACTAATTTGTAACACAATCACCATACAGAAGGAAGAGATAACTATTCACTGTAGCCTACAGTAGGCCGAAGTATAGCCTTTACAATATTCGTTAGTAGGCCTACGCTAGGCGTAACGTTAAAGTTAAATCAACTTCAAGGTGTAACGTTAACGTTAATGATTCTTTTTATTTGTCGTAAGTTTGGAGTAGCGACTCCCTCTAACCAAATTTTATCGTTAGTTTAGGGTCTACCTTTACCCGCCTTGGTCGTAAAGGGTAGCATATGTCATAGGGCCTATAGGCCTCTATATGTTTTAGGCTGACTGTTCCCCGGATAGCCTATCTGCAATGTAGGGCCTACGCCATTGTAAATATAGGCCTAGTCTAGGATGACTATAGTGGTCAAATAAAAGGGCCATGTATATATTTTGTTCGCTTAGAGCTCCCTATAGCCAAAGTAGCCTTAGGACTCGGCGGAACAAGCCTAGGCCTATGTGCCTGTACTAAGGACTAAGTAGATTAATGATAGACCTCAGTAAAGGGCTGTGTGGGACTGTCGGGTTGCTCAAAATTTCCCTCTGCATTGAACTCAGAGTGAATGACCACATGTACAGTGACAGTACTAGCATCTACGTTAGGGGCTGGTCTGGCCAAATACCTAAGCCTTGACACATGTCCCTGGCCCTGGGTTGTGCAAGGGTGTTTGAAAAATAAAGTTACTGGAAGTTTACAGTCAGCTATATTCTGAAACCCCATAGCAGTTGAGCTCGAAGCTATGTATCACACACGGCCAATGTCCTCTAAAGGAATAATCCAGTAGGCCAATGGTTTGCCCATTTCAGACAATAGATTGATTCTGATTTGCTTAAGACTCTCTGTGGACAATTTTGCATCTAAAAATTGTATGAAGGAGGTATAAAAGAGGGGCAATTTTGTTTGGTACTGTATAAATTTTTAGTCACACTTTGCTGTGGATTTGGTTACATTGAGGTGAATTCTAATACATTACACCGTGGAAATAATGTGCCTAGCTATGCTAAGTGGCTGGAGTTGGCTTGGTTTGAGTGTAATACCTTGCTCATGCACTCACTAGCGGTCCCCCGCACAATCCCCAGTGGAACCACTTGGAAATTGTGGGGACTAAAATGTATTTGTTTAGGATTGTTTGCAGTGATGGGGGGGGGGGTCAAAATCGGCATAAAATAATTAGATATCCGGTTGTTTCCGAATCAGGAAGTCATCTGCTTTGTTTGAGCAGTGGTACAGAGCAAGGATCCTCCACCTCACCCAGCTTTTGGGTAGTGGCCCAAGATTCGGAATTCACTCAAGTCCGTTTGGTGGGACACTAAAATGGCAGTCCAGGAAGCAGAATTAGGAGCGATTAGTAGACTCCTGTCTTGTCACTCTCTGAGCACAGTGTTTATCCAAGATCAATCTGATATAGGATCCTCTTGATGAAACAAGAAACTTCCTGACCTTCAAAAATTGAACTAACTTAACGTTGGCATAGGTTCAAATGTATTGTTATGCACTAGTGTATGCCTAGTATGTAATGTGAACTGCAACTTAAAGCTTTGGGCTGTGGCATTTCACCAAAGATACTTTGGATTACCCCTATAGTTTTAAATACAATATTATTGTGACTGCGCTGTGATTGAAATTCATTCAAAAGGTAAATTTCCCCTCCGGTTGGTCAATGGTTACTTTTACTGTCAGTTGTGTCTCCAATTAAGCTCAGATATAGTTGTGTTTTAACCTTGAGTCCATGACACTGACTGCAGGCTTTTTTGACTATGTCTTGGAGGTGCACAGGTGTTGATGTTTATACTGGGGGAGGGGGTAGAAGTAAACTTAGTAGGGGAACTTTTCACTGAGCCTGTAACTTACAGCCCATTTTTGGTAACATGTAAATCATGATTTGTGCAGTTTGTTAAATCATCACAAAAACAGCAGAGATTTTTTGGCTATTAATATTCTGGATTTTCAGTGTAGGAGTAAACATTAACTTTTTAAATTGATGTTTTTGTAATTTGTGTACAGTGCATTTGGCCTACGTGAACATGGTTGTTAAATGGAGACATGCTACAATATTTGCAAACATGTTAGAGAGAAGATTAAATCAGGATCTAGATTGACAAAAATCAACCCCTCTTTTTGATAGCCTATCAACCACTGCTAGTAAATTAAGGATGGTCAGTAGTAGTTAATGGATCAGTAGTCCTCACAAACTGGAAGTGGGCCCTAACTTTCAAAAGTCATTTCTATTTCTTTGAAAGATTAATTTTTCATTCTTCTACAGCCCTATCACAATGGTTGAATTGCATACTGCATGTAATATTGCATGGTGTCTGGAGATCAACTAGTCAGTTCAATTTTTCTGTAAAATTCCCTTTAATATGACTGCTTTTTCTGTTAGTAATAGGTTATCTAAACTATCACATCTATCATAAAAGCCTGAGACTTTTTCAATTTTTGTAAGATTGAAAGGCAGTTAAAATTTGAGGCCAAAAATGAAACCAAGACTGCCATGCTAATATTGACCAGAACCAAACATTTTTTAAACTATGCACTCAGTTTGTACAAGGTGTAATGTTTCTTGGCATCCGACAATCAAGAAACTACAAACAGAAAGAGAACTTGTTTTAACCTACTTCAAAACATGTAGGCAAACTATCTAAGCATAGCACGACGATAGGTTGGCATGAAGCGTACAAGAAAATGCCTCCCAGATCGCAGGAAATGGCACTGAGCAGGCCTTATAAGTTGCATCATAAGTAACTAGCGATATCATAAAAAACATTTAAAAATATGCTCAAGGGGGTGGTTGCCCCCTTTCCTCCCCCGGCTGTGCACCTGTTCTCCGGCAAGGATTCGGTAGCATAAGCTTTGTAACTTTTCAGAAAGAATGTAAATTTGTAGTCCCAGTGAAGTTATAAAACCCCTTACGTGTGGGGCATCATTTTTGTCAATCTCGTCACTTACCCCCAGAAGTGGTCAAAAGGTTAAAAGGACTCATGACTCCAAATGTCAGATCTCACCATGACTACCTCTTGTAAGTAAAAGCTAAGGTTTTATCAATGTCAAATGTGTCTCATAATCATTCAGTCCAAACTTTCTGTGTAGAAGCATTCACTGAAGCATTGCATTGTTTTGCATTCTAATTCTGTACTGTATGTTTCTCTTTCCAATCATCAGTTCGATCTTCAGTTTCATCGTACAGGTTTCGATCACATTCATGTTAATACATCACTCATTTTATAAAAGTCTCTTACGGCTCTACGAACGAGTAGGAGGACGTAGTCTTCTGGTTACATCATTGTTATTGTAATGAAATATGTATGTAAGGTTTATCAATTTAATTGAAAGCCGCCACATTACTGTTAGCATTATGATGCAATACCTAATTTACATTAAGCTCAGATGTCTGCTCCTCACACGGCCCCTAAATTCCGTCTGGTGTCCCACACTTGTGATTGTTTATTCGTTTAGGCTACCTCACTCCACTTTCGGCCAATCAGGACTCTCGGTCCCTATCCAATAGTAGCAATGTGCTATAGTGCAGAAGTAAAAGAACTGAAACGCACCCATGTGGGACTTCGTAAGGTGGACAATATGTATAGCTCCCTTGAATCATTTTGTATGACCAGGCATTATAATTCAAAATAGTTCATTGCAATCATCTGAACATACATTTATTCGAGGAATATTTACGGAATAAATTATTGACAAATCATTCGAAAACTATCACTTGTCATCTTCTTGGATCACCGTACCAAAGACTCCACAGGCCAAACTCAACAAAATTTTATTTTCAAGGCTGCTTGCCTATCACCTTTAACTATATATACAGTACATTGCCATTTTGCTTATAGTACTTAATCTATATTGGCGGAACCTGGTTAAGTGATAATGTAAAATTATGCCACACGGTGCTGCGTATTTACTATGTGTCCTTGTGTGTTTGCACGCAATGCAGTTAAATTTCTGAGTACTTTGTAAGTCTGGTTTAATGTTTTTCTTTAAAATGAAAAGTTAGGTTCATGAGAGAAAAGGTTATTTGTGTACCCATTAAAACACAGCCTAAGTCTCCGTCACCAACTAAATGATGCAGTCTCATCGATTTCATTTATTTTATTAACTTGACAGGGTCCTTGAAATCTAAGTTGGATTACCCCCAGACGATACATAAATGTAAACTTCCATTTACTCATCATGTGGAAGTATTTGATGTGATCAAGTGATAAAATCGGCCAAATAAACGACTTTATTAGTGTGGAACAATTTTCTTTACTGCTTCACAATGACCGTGTTTGATACACAGTTGTTTTTTAACTACCCTGTTGTTAAATGTCAACTTTGTTCAGTCGTAAGATGGTATAATGCTTTTGAGAAATTTCAAATTCTATAGAAATAATAATATCATAGAATGGGACACTTAATCATGAAAATGAACATATCGCAGGGTAGTTAGCGGGTTGTTCTTAACATTTCAGTGGAAACAGGCGAAATTCATAACATTTCCGTTAATCTGTGAATGTAAACAATTGGTTTTAAATTTCGGTAAAACCATACCCAGGTTAAAATCGTATAACTCTATGACGGTGGGGAAGTCCCACTCCTCTGATTACCGACCTGTCAATACCGTGAAAATTACTAAGTAATGTAAAATGTCAGCCTATAAAATTTCTTTCAACTTTTGATGATCTCCCTTTTAATACACTCTATGAAATATTGTAGAAGATTGGGTAACATAAATTGTGATGTGAGGGAGGTACACAAGAACAATTCCCTATAACTTCTTTTGAATTAGCTTTAAGGCTTTTTCAAACGCCTGTATTTCAAACCGAAATTTTTAACCGCCACAAGGGGGATCAAAGTTTGTGTGTGAATGTGTGTAGGCAGTTGTCGGATTCTTGACAGAAAATGCTGGATTTTTGAAGACAGGGAGGAGTGTGAGTTTCGTTTTTAAAGGTTTGCAGTATGTTAATGGCTAAGTGTGGGTTATGGTATGGACTAGCGTTCACGTTTGGAAGTCCAAGAGGGGAAGGAAGCCCCTCTGGTCGCCTGGGGGCAATTGTGAACTCAGGGACAGCGCCTTGGTGCGTGAAACCAGCGTTTGTAGCATGAAGTACATTAACGTCTGCCGCTTCGATCATGTAGGCTGTTTGCTGTATAAATAATGGCTAATGCTAAGGGTTTCATTTAGCCCTATTAGCAATAGCCCTACGATAGGTCCGCCGAAGTAGTGCTGAAAAATACCAGTTCTTAAGACATTTTCGACTAGTGTAATGTAAGCCATGTTGACTAATGTGCATTGGGGTTCCATTTTTGATAAGAACCATCATGAAACTATCCAACTGAAGCGCCACAATGAATTGGCCCGTAGCGTCCCAACAAAATTCTCCCTCAAAATGTAGCCCAGATTGCCAAAAAATGGATGTTTTTTAATTTGCTCATGTTAGCTACATAAATTCGTTGTTTGTTTAATTTATAAAACTTACCACTTACAGATACATAGTTATACCGCGTCGGTTGTGTTCTATTATCGTTTTAGACTTAAAAGGGGGCACAATCCGGAATTATGACATGCTACCAAAACAAAGCTAAGGCGGTCATCATTTATTACGTTAATAGTTTTTCCTTGCATGATCTTTTGGACCTTTAAACATACGTTTTCGAACTAAACAACTTTCCCCCACAGTAGATCGTATAGCTACAGTATCTTATGTCATCTGCGACATTCCGAAAGAATCTATTAGCTTCCGGCATTGCATTTTTTACAGGTACAATTAGGCATGATCGTATTCGACAGGGGTGTGGAACCTTAGGCCCGCGAGCCGTATGCGGTCTGCGAGACCATTTTATACCTCCAGCAATGTAACTCATTAACGTAAACTCAAAATCACTTGAAGAGTAATTGATAATAATCTTTCAGCCCATCGTTCCATCCGCTTATTCTGCATACACCATTTCCCGAATATTTTAAGAAAATATGCTGCGAAATAATTAAGTAGGCTATATTACTAAAACCCTAGTATGCACAATGTAACATGCTTACCGTTTCGCTACACATAAACCAGGTACAGAATCCGTGTACTACTGGTGGTGACGGAAATTTTGCTTTGGAGGCTACATAGCATTGAATAGAAGTGCATTATATGTAAAGACCTATTACCGTTCTAAACTCAGTGGGCACTCTATTTGATCTGGCTATAGATTCCGGGGGATGAGACTCCGAAGAGTGAATTAAAAGTAAAAAAGTGAATAATGTTGCAATCTAAAGTAAAGAAAAAATAAGTTGGTTTCGAAATACGCTTTTTTCGGCGCGGTTCGCGCGCATTTAACGTATGCACTCATTCATTATTACTTCATACACATTAATTTATAAAAAGAAATGTTCATATTAAGATAGCCTGGTCTAGATCGGTGTAGCCTAATAAATTCACTGCCATGTAAAGGCAGTTAATGAACATTCTATTGCCTACAAATTTGAACAAACTCCGGCGTCCGGGGCTTTGCCACAGTTCCTTACCTGTAACTTTCCCCTAGACCCTACCAGGGCCTGTTTTGGGGCCTGCGCCCTGTCAGGAACGGTTGTACACCTCGTTGTCTGCGGCGTCGTTGGCCCCGAGTAGTTTATGACTATCAAAACGGCCCGTCAGTAGAAAAAGGTTCCCCACCCCTGGTCTATGGGAACTTCTTTCTATCCTATTACCACACATCAAACTAAGTCTTGTTTTCATTGAGATCTCCACCAAAGAAACTTTTATCAAACGGATGGGTCAAATTAATAAAGGTTCTACCAGGCGTTCACAACAATGTCATTCGTGAATGGTCAAAGCATGGTAATTACTGCATCATAATTTACTAGATTGGTATGTAAAAGCTTTACAAGCTTGTTATGTACCCGTTGTTTTCAGTATAAGTTTTTCTCGTCTCTTACACAACTCATCCGCCTGTTACGTGGGAATTAAAGAAAGGGCAATAGGAATGGAAAAGTCGTAATTGCATTTTACTGTAAGACACTGGTTACAGTATTACATTGTTCCTCGTTTAACCGTTCTTTAATGAACACCTTACTAACTAATTTACCAACTGAATAAAATGTTTTATACGGTAGTACTTTAAAGTCCCAGTACGACTTTGTATACGAATTTGGACAAGACAAATGAGTGGTGCTTAAGGTTACTTAAACCGAAACATAACCAGACAAATGATTTGTTGGAGAAAAAAGACATTTACGAAAGTGAAAGGTTGTTTTAAACAAATCGTGATTGTAAATGTAACGGCTGTTTCAATATGCACAAGGTTCATCACAATGGGAAGTTCTAGATAATTATGAATATTCATTACTCAGCTGCTTCGGGCTTCCAGATCACATCATGTCGACGACTGTGCAGCACGATGCAGCCAACGGCGAATGCTAGGCTACGATGTGCTTGATGCACGAAGAATGTAGCTACAGGGCCGTAACACACAACTGAGCAGTCAACTTGCGTGACATTAACGGCCGGACTGCGGCTGTGCATGTTCGTACAGCCTGCCAGTATTTTACCTCGCTGCGCCCACAGGCGTTCGAAACATAACGTGCATATACTACACACACTATATGCACTATAATAAGACAAGGCAAGTCATTTCTCACAATATGTACTGAGAAGAAGTAGGCCCAGTCGCACGTCAATGCCAGTGCTTCCACACTCTACATTCATTCTTCCTGAAATGGCCGATTTCAGGTATTTTAGATTCCATTTCAGGAAAAATGAATTCAGAGTGTGGAAGCACTGGGTGGCAGTGCAGCCACGGCACTGGGCTTACTTCTCAGATCGGAACGTCTTACCGTACCTTGTATTATATAGTGTGTAGTATATACATGTACGTAATGTTTCGAACGCCTGTGGCTGTGCCAGGCAACAATATCTTGCTTAGGATTTCAGGTGAGGTTTTCCTCCTTTTTCATGTTAGTTGTGCTGCAATTTTGTTGGCGTGGGTAATTATTTCTAACTACAATTCAATTCTAAGCCTACACTAACCTGAGTATAGTCCTAGGCTGTTTGTGTAGTCCATCCGTTCGAATATACAAGCAAATGCTCTGCACTGTTTACGTGCGTACATTTCACTACAGTTGAACATGTAGGCAAGGCACCTATAGTTGTTTATTCATGAATAATCATAAACAAACAGGCTTTCATTGGTTCATACTCCTGACTGATAAGCTCATTACGAGGAGAGAACTCGAATTTCAGTAAGCAAACCGAATTCAACATCTGCATTTCGGACAAAGATTACTCCCGAAAGAAGGTATAACTGTTCTTCTAGGTATGTTAGAGCCTCTTAAACTGTTATCAACTTCACATATATGGCTCTCATGCTATGACGATTTTTGGCGGTTTAAGTATTTCTTTATACAAAGTCGTACTGGGACTTTAAAATAGAATTTATCACCCTGCTTCCATCCTGTGTTGGGGCTGGGGTATCCAATCAGTAAGGTTTATATGTGATTGAAATCAGTAAGCTAGCTATTAAACGGTTTTATAAAGGAATGTTTTACAATGAAAATATTAACAGTGTTAAAAGACATTTTCTTTATCTATTTACGGCTTCTTCTCAATTCCTTGGGCCAGTTATTGGGTGTCTGAAGTGAACCCTTACCATATAAAATATCTAGAAATTATTTAACATTACTTAACATTCTCTTCATAAACATCTCTCTCTTTTCCTAAACTAGTCATTACCTATAGTCAGTAACAAATTCTAGCAAAATGTCAGAAGTATAATAAAAGCTGCCGTACAACTAAAGAACAAACACGTTTAAATATTTTTATGTGAAGGAGCCTTTATACTCCAAATGGCGTGTACAGTATTGCTGGTTTTTTGTTTTTAATTTACAAGTCAATTAGAAAAGAAAGGAGCATGACTTAAGTGTTACAGGTTACTACCACAGAGATTGCTTTATTTTAACATCCTGTATGGTATGGAATAAAGAACATTTGCTGGCAAACCAGTTACCCGATGCTCGGTAATTCGGTAACTTGAAAAGCATGGTAATCAAATGAACGGTCATGGTCATAAGATAATTCAACTAAGTAGCATGGCAGGTATTGAGTCTGTTAAATTCAAAAATAGCTATATGTTTGTTTAAGTATGTAATTATAATACTTTTCGTTTCAAGTGTTACACACAAGTCGAAAGCTCTGATATGTCTGAGTAACAAGTCAATGATTTATCTTGTCAGCTTGATTTAAAGAAATATGGCTCATCAATACAACGTAAAGTTTTCATATTCCCTGTGCCCATCAAAGAACGTCTAAACCGAATATTCTCTGCCCCATAATATCTAAAATGAGTGGATATTACCATTATATTAATAGTTTCTAAAATCGAAACAGAGAATACCATTTGGTTGCTTACCGTTATCTACTTCAAAACCAAGTTTTACAATATGTCAAAACATGAAAATTGCGCTTTATACTTAAAAATAAACTGTTTATTTTAAGCTAAAAGGTTCTACGTAATTAGTAATCCACATAAAAGACAATATATACGGTAGTGTTCAGTGGATATATGTGTACCAACCAATCAGAAATAACAATAGCAAGCGTATAAGTAGTATAGGTTTATCAAAGTACTGACCAAGAAATTCGCTTTGTATCACTCCCTAAAATTACGCAAATTCAGTATCACAATCGCAAATTCAGTATCACAATGTCAAATGCCATGTAAAAGAATGTCAAAATATTTTGGTAAGGAAAAGAACTGTTCACTGAGACTCGTTCATAACCAAAAAAAATTGCAGAGAGAAAGAAAGCATCATAGAGTGTTCAGAATTAACGAACGGCCGAAAAGCGCTACTGATTATGCAATCATTGGGAGGAGGGGACTGCCCCCGAAAAAGTTAGTATAAATTGTTGCCCCAATATTGACTCAAGAAGGGATTACAGACTTTTTCGTAAACACCTACGTATTTCCGGTGGGTTCATGTAATAAGTTTATACAGCACTCATATTTTAGTTTTCTTTCGCTCCACCTGGTGATTGTGTCTCTAAGAGCAGCCTTCACTGTGCAGCATTTTGACAGTTGAAAATCACCAGTGTTGTATCCAAGGGAATGCGCCCCATAATATTTTCGGGGCTAATTAAATTGTGACAATATCGCATGAAGGCATTCGCCTGAAAGGCCTGGAAAGTACCTTTTGCGATAATATAAGATAAATTTGAGAATGTTTTCTTTGTACACTGCCAGCCAAACGATGGTGTCAAGAAGGTTGTCATTTAGCCCCATCCTAACAATAAATAATAAATAAAAAATGAACCACTTGGCATGCAATGGCTGCAATGGTTTTTAACATCCTGGAAAAAGATTGGTCTCACTTTTTTTTTTGGGGGGGGGGGGGTGGATACTAAAACAAAGCAAAAGGAAGAACAAGAAAAATGTCCGTATGATAGCCTTATAGAGTTCCGACAACTGTGTAAACAAGGCATTCTCAACTATATTTAGTGAAATGCCACTTGTTTGAATAAAAATACAAGGAGTACCACCATTCAACCTGGTGACTGTTCGTCCTGTGGAGTAATTATTTCAAAACGATGTTCATATCGCAACCAGGCCCGTAGCCCGAATAACCAATTTGGGAGGGGGCACATCGATGTTGGACTTTTGCCGGCCTGGTGGAGAGTCTAAGGGGAGGGGCCCTTTGAAAATTTTTGCCTATTTTAAGGACTCTAGATGCAACATCGTACCCCTTTCCCCCATTTTCTTCCTATATTTGTATTTCAAAAAGGGTGGTCTCGTAATAATATTTTCTTCTTTTTATGAAAAAATTCTGGGGGCACGTGGGGCAACGCTCACAATAGGCCTAAATTGTATACGGTAGCGTTTCGTATAGTAACATTTCCGTGTACCGACGCTGTCGTGAAGCTTGCAACTGTGAGGTTTGCATTATAGGCTTCGTACCACACCTGTTACCTACACTAACTATAGCTACGGGGATACTCGTAAGTGCGCCCAAGTGACAGGTTGACAGTGTGAATATCTGATTAACAGAGCCCGTTCCGCCCCTCGTTCCATTTGCAACCAGCCGGCCCGACGCGCCATCTGCGATGGTGCCGCGCGCCACCAGTGGAGCGCGCGCCACTAGTTGAGAAAGCCTAGTCTGGCGTCCATGGAATAATAAGGGCGCTCCGTTAAAAGATTTCTTCGATCATGATGCGCATGCACCTCGCAAGAACTTCATCACTTAACTTCAAACTACTTAAAGGGAGTCTGAAATATGAAAGTTTTTTTTTTTTAAACAAAGGATTGCATAATGCAAGAATCATTCACCCCTTTTGTCAAAGTTTACAGTACTAAAAGGATTGTTAAACTTCCTTTCAAATGAAAAGAATTGATTGCACGATAATTGCCAATAGCGTTCTTTTGCTGTTTACACCAAGTGATTTGTATCCTTGTACCACTAAAAGGCTTACGTTACATTTCAAATGAATCCTTTATAAAGTGATATTTGAAAGGCTATCCCTAGTGTATAGCCAGACTCTCCTTTTGTAATAACACAAATTTTACTTACAAACTCCTTAGAAAACGAAGTCAGGTGGTATGTCTAGCAAAGCATTGACTTTATGAAATGTTGTACAATCTACTCAAAGAATAAATGTAAATTTTACGTGCTGCGTAGATGGAAGTCGCAACACTGGGTCTTTTTTCAAACTTTGCATTAAATGCATTGTTACTTCGTAACTGAAACATCCTATTGCACTACAGCTTCACTGCACACATTCGTAAGGTATTTCGTGTCGATAAAATCGTAAAAAAGTCTGGTCCTTATTTGGTCCTTATTTCACTTATGGCAAGCTTCTTACTTCTGCATCTTTCTTAAATGAGGATTTATAAAACTACATTATCTCTGGAGTTTGTACGCTAAAACCAACGTTCCATAAAACATAGTCGTACCACCTCATTTTCAGGCACAGAGTCATATAGACAGTGTGTACCCACACCTCTCTGGTGTACCACACATTCTTGCTCTTCATATTTAATCCTAAGTTGACTATTTCTTTGACAAATGCGACTGGAGAGGAGTTTACACGCTTGTAATGAAACCTCCTTAAGTAAAACGAAACAAAATGAGGTAACACAGTAATTTCTCCGGGGAAGGTTCACTTGCATGAACTAAGTATGTAATATTTTGCACACGCCTCAAATGCTGATAGATAAGTTGATTAGAATAAGGGATTGTTACCATTGGAGACGAATGGGCAGGACCAGAGGATTTTGTCTGAAATTACCTCTGCTGAAAATTCAAACCTACTTTAGGGTTTATTAAAAGAAGGTGCTTAAAAGTTACGCTCTTACTGCATCAGTTGCGCTATGTGATGCATTATATAGCCAAACTGTACCCGATATTCCGGTTCAATTGAGCGCATCTGTCGGAAAATTTCGCTCTTTTGGCAACGGAAATCTATAAAAAGTAAAATTTCCGAAATTAGCTGCACGTAAATCTATGCACGGATCCTAGAAATATCCATTTCCGGCAATACCGGCAGTGGCATGCCCAGACTTTTTGAAGTAATGGGGCACTGGGGGCACAACGTTTTGACGGACGGTCACGCCAAAATAAGGGACTGAGCGTCGCTGTAGGCGTCGTGGTGCGTATGGAGCTCCTCTGTAGGCGTTGGTATCCTGTTGGGGTCCAGCCGGAGGGACAAAGCTCCAGTGTGGGTCCAGTGGACGAAGCCCCAGAGGTCCTTCCCAAAGCATTTAAGGAACATCAAGCATGCATGACAGTAATGAAAATATTTTAAATTACCTCGGAAAAATTCTGCATCATCAAAGTAAAGAGGTAAATATAATCAACAAGACCACTGTAGCAATACAGCTATTTCTGGATCCACTTGCTTTACACCATATTTGAGCTATCCTCCCAACTCGCCCCCTCCCCCTTCTTCACGTTTAGGCCTATATTCTAATCCACTGCAGCATACGTTGACACTAACAAAAAGGATATGAAATTGGACAACATAACTGAAATTTGGAGCAACACCTGATGGAAAAGACACGGCAATTGTTTTAAATTCATCTGAGGCAGAACCACAGGCACCATTTACCTGTTTACCGACGAAACTTACGAAACTTTGTGATAAGAAAATTTTTGGCTAAATATTGTAAACAATGTACATTTACAAGCACACATCCCAAAGAACATTCGATTGGATTCATGTATGGAAAATAATTCATTATTGTCCTGGAGAAGTAACATTTTCTTCTTCCCCTAGTGTTTCTTTTCACTCTCTGTGTTAAATTATGTAGCAGGGGATTTGTAATGAAAACTTCAGAGTTAATACGCAGGGCATAAGAGAATTATCTTGTCTCATAATGAGAGGAGAATTAAGTCAAGGGTAACAACTCACATTGTTTAAATGGAATAAAAAATGTAGGGGAGATGAGATAAGGATAATAGGGGACGTCACTAATTCGGCAAAATACTTTACTTACAGCAGTGTCATGGATAACATTGTCGACCAGAGGATTTCTAAAGTGAGGAGAAACTAGTGGGAAGCATGGGGGGCAAGCTCTTTGCGCGGGCATTGTTCTTGTAAGCTGTTTACCTCTGTACAGGGGCAAACTGGGGAACAAGTGAAACCACAGGACTGTGGGATTGGAAGATGTTCCCATGCCCCCACCTCTTCTTGGAGCCACTGATGCAATATCCCAATGCTTTGTTATGTCAAATTAACCGTAACTTTGTGAGTAATAGTCTAGTGTAACGTGACGCCGTTTTCATACTGGGCTTTCTCAGTTTAAATGAAGTATTGCCTTCACATTTCATAACGTGTGCTTGATCCCTTCACGAAATACTTATCAAACCGTGATATAAAATTCAAGGCGAATGGAATTCGTTATCAAGATGCTCTGCCTTGATCGAGACCTGGAGTCTGCAAATTACAATTATATTATTATTTTTTGTGTATATATCCAAATAACTCGCAGAAAATAGGTACGTCTCCTGACATGGCCTACTTTTGTAAGCAAAGGCCAGGAAAAGGTCATATCGTGAATTGTCGTAAGACGCAACCGTTATTTTGTCTGCCACTCTATGTGCAAATGCAACTATAATCATACAGCCATAATAACGGAAAGTTCAGGATGGCGGTGCCTTTTACGTGCCAAAAAACCCACACGTCTTAACGGGTGAGAAACGAATCTATGGCAGTCACTGACAACCAAAAAACAGAACACTGACACTACCTTCCACAACGAAATTACCAACACTGCTCCCGAGGAGCCACAGTCACGATATACACCGAAATTAAAAACGAATAGAAAACAAGCCAAACCCAAAGCAGCAGTGCCTACAAACTAACCGACCTAACCGACGACAAAACAAAACACAGCCTAAGTGACAGGCAAAGCCCCAAGAAACTGTCTCGAAGAGCCACGGCCCGAACGGACACAAGGACCAACGGGTCTGGTGCTACACACGTCCGCTCTCGTCAGGGGCCCAAAGAGGATGACCGTTGTGGCTTTTCTCTGTTGTAATAGAGCCTTCCGGAGCTATTTGACGTGGACACCGGCTTAGGTTTATATGTTGATTGTCACCAATCATATGTAATTAACTTAATCCCCGGATATAGGCAAAAAATAACATTTACAAAGAGAAAGCGTGTGCTTATATCAAGCCCTCTAAAAGGTCCTGATTATATTTGACCAGGCTCTTGGTCGCGTGTAAGTTAAATATTTCCTGGTTAAATGATCAGCAGATGGATATCAAGCTGCATTCTTCCTGGTTAAATGAATGGCTACTTTAAATTCCTGCAAAAATAACATTTTTCTTATAAAATGTCTTCCAGTTCCCTGTAAAATGTAACCAAACTTCTTGTGATACTTTAATTAGCCTAGCTGATGAAAGTTGTGACCAAGATCATGGTGATGCTTTAAAACGGTAGGTTCGAATTTGAACCGGCTTGGTCAGAGGGGCAGCTAATCGAAATTTGGTCAGGTAGTTGACTAGAGTCTGTTCAAAGAAAAGCAAATTGATTTAATTTTGAACCAAGTCTGGTCTATGTTTGACCAGATTTTAATAAGTTGCCTTTCCAACCTCGGTCGGTTTCAGTTTGAACCAACCATATTTAGAGTATAAATGTAGCACTATGGTTTGGAATACATCACCACCTAATCATAGTGTGACCCTCCGTTCCGTTGCCAGTGTTACACATAGGATGAAAGCCTCGGTATCCCTGTAATAACTCGATGATTCATCTTATCGACTTGATTTCAGACCGACTCATAATTCATTATAGCACCAAATAGCTAGTAAAGTTTAACACTATACAGACTGAACTATATCTACAAGAGATACATAGCAAGAGCTATGGAAGACCATGGTCTTATAGCTTTATATCGCGTGAAAATTTAGAAGTATGAACAGGTCTTTAAAAATATCGTTCGTCAGCACAACCTAAAATTTTTATATTTCTTGCACCTATCAAATAGTGTCTGGAACGAATGTTCTCTGTCACGTGGAGTCTTAAAATGAGTGGCTGATATCATTACATTTAATAGTTCCTGAAACAGGAAACAAGCGAACTGTTTGCTGCTTATCATTGCTGACTCACATATCAAGTATTAACAAAATGTTCCTAACAAGATAAACTGGCTATTGATTGTTGAGAAAAATATAGTGTTCATTCTACTTAAGGGGGCCGTTGTTTATAATCGAACAAGCCTCTGCTGTACCGTGCTCAATAGACGGCCTAAAGCAGTCAATCAGAAATAATAAAAGCAGGTAAAGAATGTTCAGGCTTATTACTACAGGTCGAGCTGGCGCTAGATAACATTAACCCATATATGAAATAAGAAATAGTCTGAAAGCACGTTAAGTTAAGTAATGCAAAAATAAAAAGAGAATAGCGAAAGAATGGAAATCAGTGGTGAGGAGATTTGGCCAACTGGGGATAAGGCAGCAAACCGAATCCGCTGCAGGGGTGTTGAAAAATATGGATGTTGGAAGCCAAAAATTTTTCGCTTCCAAAAGTTTTTGGCATTAGAAACGCGCGGAACCATTTTTGTTTGTACAGGCCTTATGCTTTGATATCACGCCAATGTTATGTTAAAGGAGACTGAAACAATAAAGCCGGCTGGTACAAATATTAGCTTTCTAAATTTATTATGTAGGTAGAAGTTGAACGCTTCTCACCTGCCTCAGTCGAGGGGGCTCACTTTCTGTTCTGTGACGGCATATGCATACCGTGTAGTGAAGAAAATTTTGGGATTGCGTTAAAGAAAATTTAAAAATTTGGTGCTGTAGTGAAGACCTTGGATAATCTACGATTTTTCAAAAGTAAATTTGTCCTGATTTAGAGAAAATCAAGTGAATCGTTTGGCAAATGACCGTCGTCTGAGACTTTATGGTTCATCGTACCCATTATGGCACTCCGACGAGATTAAAAAAAGTTCCCCAACAGAGGCCAGTCCTCCCAGACGGAGGTAGGATATCGACCCCTGTCCCTCTCCTTGCCCCCAGGAAATATAACAGGAATTGCTGCAAGGCTGTGATGGAGACTTCACTTGAGATACTTTTTAATACTACTGCACTCCTAGTAACATTTTAACCTACACCTTTTTGTTTAAACACACAAGCAGGTCACGTTTCCAAAGTCAAAACTGAATTTAACTTTTTTTTTTTTGACCAAGTTTAGCGCCGTACAAGTTTGGAGAGATAATTTTCATGAAATGCAACACAGAATCAAGAGTCTTTTTCATTGATAACTGTGTCTTTGTTTTTTTATATTCCATGAACAAAGAAACCGAAATCATGAGAAACATACATGATAGCTACTGACATTAAACGCTTGTTTCAACTGATGATCCACGGATGATACACTTCACCACGAGACTGATATGAATAGCTAGGAACATTTATCAACAAAACAAGCAGGGGAACGGACAACTTAATATATTTCGCACTGAAGAAAAATTTATCTACAACACATTCATTTATAGTCACTATATGTGGCTTTGTGGTCTAATCACTTATTTAAACTGTTTAAAGGGGGAAAATGAAGAATTTTGAAAACTTGTGCCAGTTTTGTGCACAGTTCTGTTTCATAAAGCTTAAATCTTTATTAGGTAGGCTACACAGTTCTATAAAAGATTGGAAACTCCATCGTTGTTCGCATTCTGGTTTCTTGTATTTGTCATATGATGTACGTTAGGCGAATCGCCAAGGGAGGTTTGGCTATTTCATCAGGAACGAGGATGTAAATTATCCCATACAGAAGGCCCTAGCCGCCCCGATTGTTAATTCAGCCATTGGTGAAAAATCTCTATGAATACTAAAATGCATTGCAGCCCGGAAAAAACAAACTATCTTAAAGATTGTCGGCACGCTTGGCACGCTTCAGGGATTCGTTGTGTTTCCTTCATAGTTTGCTACTATAGCTTGATAACACCCGTCACCGTTCCAGTATGTGGCTTAACATGAATTGGGTATCTGCCTTTCTTTCTTTGAAGGTCTAAAATTCTTCATCTCAGCCAGGTGGCTTTTTACTTGTATCCCATTAGCAGAATGCAGAAAATGACTCGAGAAACGGATTTCAGTGTTGGCAGATTTTGTGTCCTTTGCACATATAAGACATATTTGTCCTATGCTACTTCACAATTCGTATTTTCCGACCCATAACATCCCTAAAATTTGCGATTATAGTGATGCTAGAAGTTATATGGATATAGGGTGTCTTGATTGACCAAATATCGCACATATGGTGACCAATCACGGTCGGTATTTGGGACTATTGACTCTGAAACACCCTCGTCCGTCCCCTGTCGGAGAAACTCGCCGCGGTCGAGTGGATTCCTGAGCTACCCCTTCCCCAACCTGGACACTTACCTCGCTAATGCTTTACGTCTCAGGCGCTCGCCATACCAAAGTGTTCCTCCTTTTGGTACAATCCCAGATCCGGGCCTTTGTTTATAAGCGAACTGCCTGGAAAATTGTAAATAAACCCATTCATTCTCTGGAACTCATTGATAATTAAGTACAAGCGGTTCCAATTAATCATGAAAAAGCAATCTTTCGTAAAGTAGTAAATATAGCAAGGATGCAACCGCGCGTGTCATATAGCATAGGCGAGGTAAGGGAGTGGGGGGGGGGGGGGTCAGGGTCGACCGCCCCCACTCTTGACAGTACATGCCCCAGAGAAATTAAAGTAATGGAGAACGCTGACACAGTGCATCCCTGCGTGCTTAAGCAGTGAAGCGTGCGCTTCTGCTATATATGGCAAATGGCTGGTTGATTGGCTTGTCTCCGTACGTACAGTATGCAATCTGCTTCACAAATTATATGTTATTTTACCCGTTCTTCGAAAGATGAGGACTTATTTCCACAACAGGGATAAGCCATGGTGCCTAAAGTGTTTTTTTTTTTTTTTTTTTTTTTTTTTTTTTTTTTTATTTTTTTTTTTATTTATACTCCTATCTTGAAAACTTGTAGTTTCTCCGCCAATAACTTGGGCGAAAGCAACGACGTTGGACGTTGTTGGAACACAGAGAACCAAATCCATGGCTTCATTCGAGATCGCCAGACGTCGTTCTCCTCTACGTTGATTTCTGTGCCGTGTCCAAGTATTGGGATGTAATATTTACATAGCTTACAACACGTCAAAATGGTATCTTCAATATATTCAGTGTTCTACCTGTTCCATGTATGTAAAGAGAATTAGCTTGTATGGATTTTTTGTTTATATTGACGAAAGAAGTGACTTTTATCTGTCTACTACAACATATGATGAAAGACAATAGGCCTTATATTTATTTATTTTTTTTTTTTTGTAGAATTTTTTTTTTTTTCGTTATATGCTTTTGATGTAACTATTGTGGCACAATTTTCCATTTTTAGGGATCCAGAGCCATGATGGTTGCTACAATAGAGTATTTACGCCCCGGAGGTGATCAATAACCCCGACTTTTAACCTTTTGTTGCCCTCCTTGAGCGCAAACCGTTCAATACGAACAAGAAAAAATTGGCTCGCCTCGAGCGTTGAAGAGTCCTTTTTAATGTTTTCGTATAAGTTGTTTTCATGTAGCATATAGTGAAAGTCCTTCCAGCTTATCTAGTGAACACTCAAGGATGTTTTTTTTTTTTTTTTTAGCCTTCATAAGTTTTGTTTGTTAAGGAAAGATCATTTTCAGTCGCATAGTTGTTCTTTTGAACGTGGCACGATGCAGAGCAAGGTACCTCCTATTGAGCCGGATTCTCATCAAGTTTTCTCACTAATACATTTTAGCACGTATCTCAAACTCTGGCCTTCGCAGTTCTATAGACATTTAACCACTAGAACAATACCTCGCTGCTGTACGGGATAGACTATGTGAGTAGGAAATGAACAGTGCCAGACGGAGTATGAAGAAATTGGTCTTCCAATATTCTAATGACATCTAAAACTGTCAGTTGTTTTTCTTTATACTTAAATTATAATTCGTGGTTCACAAGCGCACGTGAGTTGACAAAATATAATAAAAGTAATAGCAGCAGTTAACATTTCGACTCCTTCGTAGTGCATAAACTTTAAATGGGGAGGGGCACATCCCACTCCCTCCACACATATCCCGTCTAACGGAAGGCCAATCGGATTTTCAAGTAGTCTTTCAGAGGAAACGTTTTCCAAACCCCAGATTATGCTCGTAACGAACCCTTTATGTACATAATTTTGGGAAGTATACTTTAATATTTATTCCGCATGGGATTTCAAAATGAAGAATGGTCCAATGCACGTACAGGATCTGAGAGGTGTCATTAATTTGCATTCTGGGAGCCATTTTGGGGACAATTTTTCTTGGTATGTGAAGCGCCGATCATGTTGGCGCTCCGCTTAGATAATATTACAAATTCTTCAAGAGGCCACCTATCATATATTTTCATACATTCCTTGCACTCGAAAGTAGCTTCTTACGACCATGTATATCTTGTCTAAGTTGAAACGTCTATGTAGACTAGTTATATTTCGAGTCTTGTATTAAGTTTAACGTTTGAAGGTCAGGAATCCAAATGACTCATTGAGGACCCTATACCAGAGTGGGCGTGGATAAACACAGGCGAGATTTGCCTTCTCTTTTCGACTCGTGCTTAGGCGTGTACTAATCGCTCCCAATCCTGAACCCGGTACCGCAATTAAACGTCTCCTTCTGAAGGACGTGAGTGTATCCCCAGTCTTTAACCACTCTCCAAGAGGCTGGGAGGAGTGGGGGTTGCTTGCTCTGCACCACTGATGGACAGTTGAACCGAACAACGCTCACTACTTTCTTAGTCGGACAACTTCCTGAAACGGACTGTCTACCACTTAAAGTCTGTTGAAACATTTAAATGACGTTGTGCCATTGGCTTAAAATTTATTACTGGTCTATTATGAACTCTCTTTCAGCCCAAATGTATAAATTTATTATGCACCAATTCCATAATTCTTCCTTTCGACGTTTCGTGATATTTATTTTGTATTTAATTCATCCACTTCAAATTTTCATTATTAGTGTTTTGTTAAGGCCTGTGTACACTATCAACATGTCGGGACACATGTGTCGACACAAGTTGCCACAACACCTTGTTTCCGACAATTTTGACAGTGTGCACAGAGCGAAAGCAACTGGCAACATGTGTCCCGACATGTATCGACACATGTTGTCGAATAATTCCAAATCAATTTTCCGGCAACATGTGTCCAAGCTCTGACCAATCAGAAATCGTATTTGAATCAGCAGCTGAGCCCCATGTAGGTAGCGCACCACTACTTCAAGGGGAATATCCGCGGAGGATGTCTCCCTACGAATTTAACACGCTAGATTTTTTTTTTTTCTTCTTCTTTTTTTGCGGGGGACAGTTAAGATCATGTTGCTGAAAAGATATGTTCCAATTGTGGTGTGTATCCGGTAGGAAAGGAAATGAAGTACTCATCCTGCAAAAATAGAGAAAATTGAAGACATTTCAGGCACTCTCGTGAGCTTTCTCGTAGGCCTATGAAATTTGACCGGGGTAATTGCCTAAGGGGAATTGATGAGGGAGGTGGGCAATTGTTCAGGAGGATCCTGATACCGGTTTGGAAATATTCCACTTTTGGGCAAGAGTATGTATCAGTGTTCTCCAGTTGGTGTAATTTCAAAATTAGTTTTTTGCCCCCTGCTATGAAAAGTACCACCCAACTAAAATCTGCTTTTGAGTAATGGTTTTTCTATACAACCAGTCATCTAAAAATCAGGGTTGGTGCCAGAGAGCCCTTGGGGTTATGCTGAGTCGGGGAAGCCTGCCCCCCCCCCCTCCGTAGGTGAAGTTTGTCGTTGAAATTGAGGAGGACCCGACGGGATATATGGGATATGGGAAGGCTGCCTGTAGGGGAAATTTTCCGGTTTTGTCGAGAATCTGTTTTGAATACGATAAAATATGTAGTTCCCGACGTTAGCCAGTCGCCCTACGATTGACTTAATTTCGGTCCAAATTAGGGCAAATTCTTCAATATAAACCCAAATTTTTGTAATTTTCTTGGTTGAAAACTCAAATGCTTTCAAATTTCCTATGGGTAAAAGCTCAACTTTCTTCATTTTTTTTTCCAGTAGGGGCCCGAAATTTTCGGCTCGCTTCGAGCGTCCAAATTTCGCTTCAAACATCGTTTCGGCACTCTATCGCCCTCATCAAGGCTTCGGGTTACTGCCCCCCCCCCCCGTCGAGGAGATTTGTACCCCTGTCGAGCAAATTCCGGTGCCACCCCTGGTTGGTGTAGGGGTAGGTGAGGCGCACGTCGGGAAGGAAACTGCTGGACCCCTCGGGGAAGGTGGACACCGTGTGCAATTGCCAATATTATTTCAGCTGTTTCCAAACAACATATATTTTTCTCTCTGAATCCTCCATCTTCCTTCCAAAATCCTGCTTTCCCGCTCTTTTTTGACATCTTTTTCTTTCTGAATCCTCCATCGTCCTTCCAAAATCCTGCTTTTCCGCTCTTTTTTTGCTCAAGTGTGTCGCAACATGTGTCGGCGACATGTGTCTAATGTATACAAGGTTAAAATTTCTGTGTCCAGGTGTGTCAGCGACATGTGTCGACACATGTGTCCTGAAATGTTGACAGTGTACACGGGGCTTTACATGTTTTTTGTGTTTTACAGATTCCAATCTCTAGTGTGTCCCTCCGGTTTTGTTTCGAATCTGTTGATCTGAAGGAAGAATGTCTCTGTCTCTCATCTGGTTTACAATTGCCAAGACTAGACACACTCAAGGAACTTGAGATCTTTGGCAACGATGATCTACGTGACAGCGCTAGAGACATTCTCAATTATTCTGCGAGATGTTTGGCATTGAAGACTTTCAAGTAAGTATTATTTTCGGGCATGGTTAAGTAAAGTACAGGTTTTTGTAACAAAACTTCCTTTAAAATTATGGTGACACGCGACAAAAAAGAGCTGCTTTGATTCAGAACTAAAAAGGAAATATTACGTTGAGGAAGCACCAAAATGGCATACAGCTGGAGAAGCTGTTATCATCATTAAACCATTTAGTCTAACTGATATACCTAATTAAGCAATAGCTTTAGCTCCCCAGATATAACACATTACAAGAGTTACGGATTTGCATCGTTTAGAATTTCGAAAATTCGAAACAACAAATTATGGTTGTGCTACAAGAACTGAATTTCTCTCTGAAAGAAGTGTAAAAAAGAATCTGGCTGCCTTCTTTTAAATAACCTATTATTTTTATCCTTTTATCATGGTTTTAAAGATTTGAAAATTCGTCGTTAAAGAATAACGTATGTTGGAATTACTTGTTCAATACTTTGACGTTCGCAAGAAATACCTCCTCATAGTTTGAAGGTTTTCGAGGTACCTTATTGACTATTATGGAAAAATAATGAAAAATAATGATAAATAATGTTGCACGGTGTACTTATTTCGTTTGTAAACCCCTTTTAAATTGCCTCTTAAGTATTTGACAGCTATTAATCCTTTAATAAGTGACATTGGTATTTTTCAGACTAAATTTTTAACTACCAAGTAAATCTCCTAGAAAATATCAATGTTACAAATTACCTTCAGATAGAGATTAAAAGAGAAAAACACCAAAAAAACATTAGTCATGTTTGATGAGTCAATCCCCCTTCTAGTCACATCTTTTGCATGATAAACTTACGTTACTTTATGATTTAACTGAAAAGAATTCAATTGTAATTATTTGATGGAATACAACGGACATGATATCTATTTTTTAGGTTTCTCACATTCACCTTTTAGGTAAAAAAAAAAAACTTCTCCTGTCATCTTCATGTCACCAGACCTTTAAATGGGAGTTAATTTTTGTTTTCATCCGATATTTCTTATTTCCATGAATGCTTGTAGTTTAATGTCATAACATTCTTTACACTTTTCCACGATTCTGATTGTTTTTTATTTTTATTATATATACCTCTACCTCCAATATATAGTTACTAGCAGGTAGCTAAAATTAAGGGTTAGAAAAGAAAATCATGTTGGAGCGTACATTGTAACCAGATTTGTAGTAAAAATGTAAAAGTACAAGATACAGGTAGAAACGACCATACTTATTTAGTTTCATTAAAGGATACCTAGCAGCTTGTAAGATTAACGTGAAGAATTTGAAAAAGGGTGAATGGAAAGGGGGCTAATACGAAACTTTGGCGAGATCACTCAAGAATGAATCTCAAAATTGGTATACAAGCTTGGTTTCAAAGAGAAATAAACCGGTGTTTAAAGATTCCTCGAAGTGTTCTGTATGCAGTCCAGTTCCACTGAAATGCACACGCAAAGTGCTAGATTAGTGGTAAAATAAACGAATCTGTTGATAAAATGATCGGTTTTTGATTTGAACTGGGTAAAGTTTGCTTGACAATGTTCATGGACAAATGTATGGTCGTGTAGACTGGCCTTTACACTAGCTGTCTTACTTCCGCTGCTGTAGGATTACTGTATTATAAAAGGATCTGTTCATGAAATAATTGGACTTAGATTGGAAATGGATAAAGTTTGCTTGAAGATGTTCATTGACAAATGTATGATCGTGAAGACAGTACTTTAGACTAGACTGCTAGACGCCCTACCCTTGTTGCTGTACGGTTATTGCAGCAAAGACGGATCTGTCGATGGAATGATTGTTTGTTTGATTTGAACTTTAAAGTGTTAGGCTTTGGTTTACATTTTGTAACACGCACGTGGAAAGGTGGAAAATTAACACAGAAATATAAAGTCGGTAGGCAGTCACATGTCTTAAAATGAGAAAAAAGGCGATTACATATCATCAGTAACGATCAAAGTAAATATCCACAGATAGCCGAAATTTAAATCAAATATATTCTCTAGTCTTTGGGGTGTCCACTATTGAATGAGATGTTTTTTGTTTCCCTTTGTAATTATTTTTTAAGTTATGTTTACACAAAGAAACCATGTCATTAATAATACCAGATTTCATAGATGCCTTCGGCATACTTCATATGTGAGGTATTATTTTTAATTTCCAGCTGACGCGTCAAACAATATTATTAGGAAGACATATAAAGCGTGACGTAAAACGGCTAATTTAAAAGGAATCTGTTGATTTGACTTGTTACAAGTCGGTATAAGTAGACAATAGCAACTTCCTTGTGTATCACAACAATGACGATATTTTGATGACGAAAACTTTGGGTTTAGTAGTTTTGTCCTTTTTACGAGCGAATGCGACGTATATCTGTCGTGTTTGGACTTGTCACAGTGTTTTCATTCTGTCTTCTTGTTTCTTTGTTAACCTATTGCCTATGACAGCGTTTGTTGACCAACGGACGTTAGCCATAAATAGAATATAGACTTATTCAAGATGTGCCTAACTTTCTTACATTGTAAGGGATATTCGTTTGGAGATATTTCATTTCACGATTTATGAAACGACTGTATACTGTTCTTAACCACCGTCTTCACTAGTTTTTGTCAACAGCTGTTTTTATGAAGAGGTCATAACCCTTCATCGCACATATTTTAAAACGTCCTAGCGATCTTTTTAGTGAAAGTTTATGTGTCTCGTTGAACAACACACTGTTAGTTGAAATTCTATTTGCAATAGTTCAACCAAAAATCAAAAAGGAGTAAGAAACTGGAGAATTACGTGTTTATTTTCTTCAGAAATGAAGACGACGCGTGGTTAAACACAGAGAACGGATTAGAACACAAAGTCCCGACTGGGACTGCGTAGTTATCGTCTTCGTTTGCGAGGTCTTCAGCTGAGACTTTAAACGCTCATAAAAACAGGTTCTTGCTTTGCGGTGATCATGTGATACACACATAGTCTGACGTTTTCAAGAGAAACTGAGGTGAATGCCATTTATCTCAGTTGTCTAAGTTGCCAACCTTTGCTACTAAACCGTAACATTAGACGTTAGACTATAAGCCAGCAGTAGGAATAACATAATGCTGCCCTGCAGGTGCAAGCTATTCGTACTAGGCTATCAGTTACTTCCGTTACACTCATAATCGCAACAGTCCTTCTGCTCATCCAAGTCTACAATCCTACAGTAAGAGACTGAGTAAAACAGGCCTGGCAATAACGAATATACGGTGGCTCAAGAGGGACATTGAAAGGAAAAATAGCTCCCTGAAGAGTCAAAATTTTGACTTTTAACCTCAAAATTTTGAAAATTTTTACTTTTAAAGTCAAAATTTTGAGATTTTTAATCTCGAAATTTTTACTCACAAACTTAGTTGCAAAAATACATGATCTTTGTGGTCAGTATTTGCAATTGCTTTGTTGTTGAGTGCACTGTCTCTTGTTGTATACAATATCTTCTTTCATGTTTTTCATGTGTCAAATTTAAGATCAAGAATTTAAACCGTCTGACAAAATGAAAAAAATTTAAATTGCTCCAAAAATATGCCATAAGTTCTGTTACCTTAACCACACAAATTTTAATTTGCCTTACTAATTCAAATCACTAGCAATGATAACCCCTGTAAGTACCTCATACAGTCAGCCTTCAGTAACTCACCATCATGGTGACACATACTTCTGAGAGATGAGATTATCTTTTCCTCTGGTACAAATAATTTGCAAGCTGAAAGCACATACCTCACTTATTACCCCAAAGCCCTAGACTATCAATATAAGAGGCGACCATTTTCACCAGGGCCGGATTTAAGCATAGGCCATCGGGCCACTTTAGTCTTGTGGAGAAGTATAGTCGAAAGGGGCCCTCACCGAAGTTTGTGCCCAGCCGTATATCCGGTCCTGATTTTCACTGCAAATTAACACTTCCTTTTCCCACTCCCTGACATTCACTTCTTATTTTGTCAAGTTGCCATCAACCTTAACATCACCCTTCATGTCACTGATGTAGATTCTATAACTCCCGGCCTCTTTTGCTTCTAGTACCAAATTACCCTTCTGCCCCCTCACCTTACCTCACATAACTCGATTACCAGTGTATAATTACAACTTTGCCATCTTCGCTTCAGTCACATAATTTTTTATCGTACTTTCACCTGCTGCAAACCTGCCTATACTTCATATCGCAATCACTGGACAGTAACTTCACACTAGCGCCTCACATTCGCGAGTATGAATGCACTGCATTTTGGTTCCGTACCTTTCTGAAACTGAAGCTAACGAATCAATGCGCAGAAAACAGTTTATACCAATGTCTGTTTGAACAACTAGAGTTTATTTATTTATATGTTTAGCCCCTTCCACTTTATGCAAGGCGACTCATTTTGACGTGACGAGACAACCTGGTCTTGGCAAGTTTGACAGACCGTGGCGAGTTGTTTGCCGTCAGACCGAGGTTTTCACACTATGCAAGTAGTAGCAGATTTCTGATGCAATCCTAGTACGGTAAAATTTTGACCATCATTGAACTTTAAAAACTGGAATTCAACCAAAAACTTTAGGGAACACTTCGTAGGTTCGGTCTATTATCATTCACAAAAGACGCCGACGAGAGCATGAACGTTTGAGAACAATGATTGAGAGAAGTTTGGGGATGGGGAGGGGGTATGCAACCATGACAAGAGTGCATGACGACCCAGTTATTTCCAGGACCTCAAAGTGGGACTAGTGAACGAAAATGATTCTTTTCGAGGATTTTTAAAAAATTTTCCCATAGCCAGTGGCGTAACAAGGGGGGCAGGGAGTGGCAGCCGCCCCTACACGGGCCAGGGGGCGCAGAATGAAGGTAGGTGAAAAAATAGCTGTCTGTAAGTCCATAATTGTTTGCAGGCCTATGTATGAGTTCCTTGCTTAATACTGTTTGTTGACAATTAATGATGGTGTTGCTCATATTCAGCCTTCAGAATTCAAGCAAGTATTTCAGTGTTTATACCCCAAGCATGTTGTCGTGAATTCAAGTTTAGCTCGAGATGTAGAAGCTGGAACCAGTTTTGGGCCGTATAGTTTTGCTCCTTTATGTTAATCATAACTGCAAAAATGCTCTTTTGTCGCAGGAGAATGACACCGTCAGCTGGGTCTTAAATAAGAGTCTTGCTGAGTTCCCACATGGGATGATAGAAACAGTAGTGCCGGTATGGGGGCATGGGGGAGCGTACCCCAATTGACTTCTGTTTTTTTTTTTTTTGAATTTTTAAAATGATCCTAAAAGATATTTAAGCTATATATTTCTGTAGGGGTAAGGGTGAGGTGTGTTTTCAAACGAGTGACAGATCTATGTTAATCATTGTCTATCACTAATAGTTCCCAAACTATCAGAATTTTCGCAAATCCTTCGCAAACTATCAATATTTTCACACGCTCCGTGCGCTTCAAGCCTCTATACTCAATGCTGTGCTTATTATCAATGCCTTCCGATAACAATTCCCGGAGAAGCAAAGCAGCAAGCGATGGAAACTTTTTACGAATTTGAAAGTGGAAGACTCACTTTCTGATGTGCAGATAGATTTGTTGAGGAATTGTCAGTGTCTCGATGTAGAGCCTGAATGCAGTCTTAGAAATTATATTTAATGCAAAATTTCGGGGTTATAGTGCACTCATCACGGTCTGGACTCCACCTCATAACCATTATCAAAGTAATGATAAAGGAATTATTCTGATCTCAACAATTTTCAAGAAAAAAAAAAAAAAACGATACATCTTTAACCTCTGCCAGTCTGTAGGGGCCTTTGCCTAATCTAGTTTGTCGCATGATGTGAGAGAATGGTGTACTATTTTGCTGTTTTACACTTTAAAAAAAAAAAAAAAAACAATTTTACCGTGCGTTTCGCGCGCGCTTATTGCAGATGGTAAATGGCAATGCATTGTGACGGAAACGCGTTCTGAAAGGCGCTTGTTAGTCCTCCTCCCTTTGCTATACCTATCAGGGAGTTGATAAATTCTGTACCTGTACTCTCCCTTTCGCTCATTCCCCTTTGCTGGAATCTAATACTGGTTCACATTTAGTAAAATAAGGTCGCTGTAAAAGTGATTGACGTCATACTCTGTAGTGTCATTTGGATGTCAGGTAATAAGCATCATGTTGGTGCCCCTTTTTTGTGTAATTACTGTAATCCAAAGCTTCTATAAGGCCCTATAGCGGTTTCTGCCACCCTTGGATACCTATTTATAATGTAAAATGAAGCAATGGAAAAATCACGAATGTTTCTGTGGACTCCACTCAGCGTATTTTTGCTTGAAAATTGCCCCGGATCGAAGGTAGTAAAGTAGCCGCAGGGGGTGAGAGCTTGACGAGATTTGTTGGCAACATACCCTTCTCTTAGCCAATATACCCCCCTATTTCACCTGACCAAAAATTAAAACTCATTGATTATGGACATTTTTCATACAGTTCCAAAAATTTCCCCAAAATAGCACCGTTTTGCCATCTAAGCTCAGGACCGTATGCAGTTTCTTCAACGGGTTGGCTCAATAATTTAGAAAGTGGCTTATTTTAGTTGCTCAATAGGTCGAATTATGATTATTTTTCTTTTCATAGAGAGTAGAGGGCGGGGAGGGGAATATATTGACACTATTGAGATAAGGTCACATTGCGTGGCAGGTAGCATCTAATTTAGAAACAAGATACTAACCAATCAATCATGCCTTATATTTCGCCAAATGGCTTCCTATTCAGTACTAAATTGAACTCGTTGTTTGAGATATCATGTTTAGATATTTTCACTTCCCACGAAAAAAAAAAGTCGAAAATTTTATTTCTAAAAATCCTACAATGTGGTACAAAAATCAAGCAACAGATAATCATGGAAATCTACTTGCTGTAAAATGCAATAGTTGTAAGTATCGAACGTTTTAGGGGGAGAGTATGGATTTCTGAAACACGATATCTCAAAATACAAAAAAAATGTGTATATGCATCTTACAAGGCACAGGAACCTAGCCAGGATTATGTTTTGGCGGTGTTCAGGAATACCGAGACATTTACTTGCCTTAAGTATGTCAGAGAGGACAAAAAATGATATTTTGAAACAGTTTGGTAATGTTTCACTTCAGTTTGAAATTCAAAGTTCACTACAAATTAAATGGAATAATATCAGCATTTTTTCAAGAAACAACCGTAGTTGTTGGGTCACGGGCAAGTTGCTAATCCTCCAACCCCCTTCCCGTGCGTCCGTGGCGTTGCGCCTTACAAGACCTATAGGAAGTACTGTATTTGTAAATATCAGGCTGGAGGATCACGTTGGAAAAAAATTCTACACACCAAGTGACGCTTGGCTCAAATAGCGTCATGGCAAAACCACGTCCTCACCATACAAGCACTTTCAGGGAGGATAAATCTGCCAAGGTCCTAATATCAGTTTTGGCATGGTACTGGATATAGAAATATTGCAATATACCTACTTGGAGTCATATGTTTCATGTACATCCAGTGTCATTTGAAAATAACAGCTTCCTTTATATGTCACTCACTTTGTTACTTCCCAGAAGGTTCAGGGGCTTCATTCCAAAGGTCTCCATAAGTACGTTGCCCATGTACTCTGCTCGAGAATCTAGGTTAGGTTAGGTTAGATGAGGTTTAACGTCCCAGTTTCCAACCAATTGGTTCAAGTCGAGACGACTCTAGGAGTGGTGTCTAGACCCACGCCCTCGGGTGGAGCTTCCCGGGCTTTGTCCAGTCTTTTCACAATGAGAACACACGTTAGAATCCGTACATTATAAGATATTTGTGTTCAGACCTAACAATTCTCTCAACTTTGACAAATTTCTGCATACCTACGGAATAAACCCGAGATTTAAGTTGTGATGATATCCATCAACGATGGTAAATGCAATGGACTGTAGTTTGACAATTGACAACGAAGTTCCATATATTACTTTTCCGAATGGTCACATGGCAATGAAAAGTTAACAGTTTAAAAGCGTGCAGTGCATGCTTCTTTTCATTGTTATTTTGATAATTAGTCACTGACCTTAGTTGATCTTGGTATTATGATAAATATATTGAGCAGCAAACCATTGTTACCATCAGCAACAATGTTTCCACGTGTTAATAGAATGTTAGATCTCATTTGTAACTTAACACCTCCGTGGTCAAACCATGCCTTTCTGGTGAAATCACCAAACGAAAAAACACTGTTCTTCATACTGCACTGCGCTAACTCAAAGCGGGCCGTGGATATTTGCACCGGGTAGGTTCGTCCGAATCCTGGCAGAGCATCCTGCACTAACGTCCTATGGTAGAGTATCGCAACCGTACGTACACTTACGTGTAGGCTTACCAATATGGCTAACGTCCTATTGCTTAGCAGTCCTAAACTCCTATTATCTTTATGGTTTTCTTGACCTTTTTAAAAAGTACATGGTCATGGTAGCACTGGTATATTACAACACTACAAAGTGTTGATTCGACACTGCATTATAATTTGCAGTCACGTGAAAACGCTTCTTGTGATCTTATCTTGATTTTTAGAGATGCTAAGAAATCAAACCTAACACAGACTGTTTTACTGTTTTTTTCCGGGGGGGGGGGGTACCTTAGGGGCCCAGACCTTTTATCTTTGCTATTTTGAGAGATATATGATTTCAGTTACCTCCTATTGCAAGGCGGTAATATAATGGCTTGTGATTTCATGAACAATTATGGTTTGTCATGTTTAACATAATATTTTCAAATGATTGCAACTCGCATTTAACAGTGTTTATATAAGGTACCAAGTAGGTTTAATTTCAACCTCGTAAAATAGTCAACCCTCCAGCGCCCATTTGACCAAAGTCTGCTCTCGACAATTAAAATTCCTCCTAACACTAGCAAGTGGAAGAAGCGAAAAGGCGGCATGCGTGCGATTAGTAAAACGAAATAGCGAGACAACGAAAGGGAAAACTGTTTTCTACAATAGGATTGGAAATCTAAGAGAAAGTTTTGAGAATCCATGACTTAGATCCTGATGATACAATGAGTGTCTATATACTGCAAGCATCCCCATAGGCCACCTCTCCCATCTTCTATGACCAAACCTCCTATAGCTTTACCACTGGACATCAGGCTGGAGATAGACCTGTCTGCGTTTCAAATGGCTGTTATTTTTAGTCTATGCTTCATGAAATCCCATCATGAAATTATCATAAAATCATTTTAACAATCTTCTACACTAAATCTGGTCCAATAACGGATCGCCATGAGAAAATCTCTCCCCTTGAAGACCGGCGCAACGAACTGGCCGACCACGGCACGAGATGGCCGATTTTTTGACGTCATTTAACCACAAATGATTGTTTGCTTGGTCAGAGAAAATATTTACCCAGACTGAGAGCCAGGAACTGACCATTGTTCCATAGCAGTTTTCATGCCAAAAATTATCGACAATTCCACCAAAACTGGACAGTTTTTTCTGTTTTAAAATTTGTTTTAACGTCAATTTATCCATGAAGTTCAGTTCCAGCGAATGATTTTGTATAACTGCGCAAATTACTTCAAAATGCTTCAAGCGGCTTGATGTCCACTGCAAGTGAGTTAACCGCAAAAATGTGACATCTCGAGAATATCATCCTTGAAGCAGATCCTGGCAATTTTGTCCTTCCTTCAAGGGAACAAATTCTCTAATGCACAAGATGAAGGGTTGGCCAAAGTTTCCCCATCGGTTAAAATAAAACTACGATAGAATTTGCACAGGGCACAGAAGTTGCCGTTTCCTAGCACTTAAAATGCAGCGGAGTCCACAACTTCATTAAGCGGAGTTAAAATTCAGTTAGAAATGACAAAAAAATTTTCAAGCTTCATTCACTCGCAGATATAAAATTTGTTTTCATTCCTTTCCACATCAAAAATAGTCAAAGCTTTTCAACCCTCCTGAACCTCATAATTATTTAATCAGTAGATTTGCTGGATACTGGACCTCTACAAGATAAAGGAGGTAGTCAACATTCCCCAACCCAAACCCTGGCACTGTAATATTATAATTACGATGATTGCAGGGTTCAGACAAATCACATGTGATGCTGAGTCCACAGCTAGACTAAACTGAAGACAAAACTTGGATCAACACGGCAGATTAATTTTCACGTCATTGTCTATTCGTCAATACTAAATACGTTCTGAAAGCAGACGCCTCATCCCCCATACAGGAACTGGTCGAAGTTCTCTTATCCCCTGAAATGACTTACAAAAATGTCGTAAAAGAAGCGGAATGTGCTGCTAAGTCCATGTGCTCCTTTAGCCCCGTAGATAGTTCATAAAGTGTTCTTTAAACCTCTATCCATCGATAAATAGGTTGGTAAGATTCCAAACTCCACAAGATGAAGGACTGTTTGAATTTCCTAAGACGCCACGCACCTTGCTCTACAACAGTGTGGGTAAAAATCGCAGTTTCCGATCAAATTGAATGTAGAGCTATGCAAAACTTAGACTCAGCCGGATAAAAATCTGTAAAACTCACGCCAAATCAACGAGTCTCTATCCCATTAATATTCGTAGGCAGTAAATTTGATCTGAAACAAGAGCCTAATAATGCATAAAAGTTTCGCAATCTCTGAAACAACCAAAGAATATGGTAGTCTGATAAGGGAACTCAGTGATTCAGGGGCTGATAAAATGGTCTCCCACCTCATGAAACACCCTACCTTGAAAACAGTATATTTACGGAAATCGCGGTTATCAAAGAAGCCATAACCGCGGCTGAGCTCCTAACTAGACTTAATCGACTAAAAGTGCCGAATGTTTTCACTAAATAATCTTCACACGTTCGTTTATCTGCATCATGTCCTCTAGTACCGAATTTAGTTATGTTTAGTGAATCTTGTATCACACAATACATCACACAAGAGAAATACTTAAGGCTTGGGGTGTTGGTAATTGTGGTTGTTCTGATATAATATTTAAAATAAAGAAGGCAGAAAATAGAATTATTTTAATAATATGAGTGATTTTGAAAAAAAGAGTGAAACGCATTTTGGCGTGTGACATGCTTTTCCCCAAGACACTTTCAACAGTTCAAGGGTGCCGTCTGTTAGAAGGTACCCCATAGGACCCTAACGTGCCTCTGGATCCCAGCGTTTGTTACGTTTCCACTACATTAGACCTTTAACCTGAGGCAACACCACGGCTACGATGTCGCAATACACAGTCATAATTACACAATAAAATTTTCATAAAAACCTGCTATATCAAAGTACATCATTAAGCTACTTTAATGATGAAAATGTTGATGTCACGTGATCACAGTAAGGGTTGCATCAGAGATAGTGTTTGCACCGACAAGACGTGCTAATGTCGCTCTAAGTTCTTGGTTGTGCTTAATGCTTTAACATCATGAAAGTGTTGTAAAATACAAAAAAGCTAAACATCCCTAGCAACGGATGAGTCATTCAACCTCGGAGTTTTTGACATTTCCTTAGGCAACATGGGACATTTTAAAGACAAAAATCCGTCAAACTGAACATTTTGGGGAGCTGCTCACCCCACCCTCTCACTCCTACTCAGATGGTACCGTCACCAGGCTACCAGGCTCAGACGATGGGATGATGTTTTATATGCAAAAAACTAGTCCCGTACACAGAAAACTAAGAAAAAAAAACTGCACGAAACTCTTCTTTGAATAGACTCGCTTGCATCGAGACAGGGTGAAAACTTTCTCCTGTCTGTGTTCATATTCGGCAACCGAAACAGAGCTATTTCCATCAAAGTTAAAAAGCATCACGTTACTTATATAACCCCCTCCCCTCCCCCTCTCCAAAGAAACAAAACCCCACCCTTTTCATTCGAAAGCCTCTTTGAGGTGGCTGTCGTGTATGGAGTCGTCCGTGAAGAATTACACTCTCTGGGCATGTAAAGCATTCGCATGTATGAGTGTGTGTGTGCGTATGTGTGTAGCATTGCTTGGGATGGCAGAAATGCAAGAAGGAGGAACATAAATGTGAGTCAGGCCCGGATCCAGAAATTAAGAAGGGGTAGGAAATGTGGCTCGATGGAAAATCTCGAGTGCACAGAAGGTAAGGGCCCCTGGTTGGGCCCAGGGGCAGAACGCAAGCTCTCGCAAGATTTCACAATGAGAGCATAGATACCGGCTCCAGCTTACTCTGGATATTTGATATCATTTCATACTTTACGATATTCGATGCTAATGGCTCAGTACAGTTTACTTTAAGAGCAACTGGTGAGATCCAGGGTGAATCTGAGGTTATTTCAAAAGTTTGGACGCTAGCATTAAATTAAGCGGCATATGTGCATTTTGCTAATTTAATAATGATGATTGCCATGACTGGAAAAATTTCTCTTCTTCACAAGTTAGTTAAAAACTTGCTCTATCATAATCGCACCGATGCAAAAGAACATTTTGTAACACAATGACTGTTGAATGAAACGGAACATACGACAGTACGAGGCGGTAGTGAAAGCGAAGGCGCGAAAATGTAGATACGCTTTAGAAGATTTGTCACGGAAAATAATAATATTACGTCAATCATCCACCCTTAAAGAATTTTTTTACACCTACTGTAGAAGTTCTTTGCCTAAACTTGGATTATTGTAAATTTCGATTTGACATCGTTTGACTCGCCATTTCTCCTATGCAATACATGTTGGTGTCACCTCTTGTCATTAGTATACTTTTGTTAAGAGATTTTCGAGAAGGAAGGGGGGGGGGTGGGTGGGTAAACACGGTAGTCGGCTCAATCAAAGGCACCTCCGGATGTTGATGTTTGGGACGCAACACAGATGATGTCATAATCCAACCCAAATAAACCCGAAGGTCCTTGTAAAATGCTCAGTGCATATAGTTTTATACAACTGGAGGATCATTCGTCACCTTGTGCAGACTTACCGTCCTGGGGGATCTGAAGGAAAGGGTGTCCCCTCCCCTTTTAGATTTTTTTTTTTTTTTTTTGGTTTGTTTTTGGCTTTGGGGCAATTGTGCTATATTTGGACGGAAGATTCGCACTGATCGTGTTTTAAATTCTCATAATTTAATTAATGGTTTTATAATGGACTGAGTTTAAGAGGTGAGGGGACGACCACTCCCCCCCCCCCCCGAGTTGTTTTGGTAAGTGGCTTGGGTGATTGATAACATGGTTAGGACCTTTCATTATTTAGTAATAGTTTGACTGTGGCATGGGGCGGGCTCAATATGGCACCATAAGATCGGCGCAGAAAAGCTGTATGTATATAGACATTTATCATCTACCAGTAATGTGTGTCTGTGTAGCGCACCGTGAAAAAGTTTTGAAAATGTCTGCGACAAACACATATAGTTCGAATCATCCACGTCATGCTACAAACCCGCCAAGTTTTACCATAGGCTACTCATGATGTTAGATTACACTTTGATACCCTCTTAATAGCAGTCCCTGTAGAATTTCGAGACGTACCTCTTATGTTCGGAACATTGGTTTTGGTCAGAATAATATTCCGCCGTGGTATTGCTTTAAACTGGGTGATGAGATATAAACTATAACGCACTCGTGGAAATTGTGTTTTAAAAATAATATCATTTACAAACTAGGTGCACGCAAATTCTGCACTGGGACACTATCACCGCCAACCCCCAACAGAATCAAAACCACAGTTATGTAGGTTTCCCGAAAGGATACTTGTTAGAGATCGGCTCCTTTGGCACCTTAAAAAGTTAAAGATATAGAAACTCTGAAGACTTGAGGATTGATAATGCGCAGCGAGTTATGACCCAAATTGTCATGGTCACATCTGTGGAGTATTAATCGGTTCAATAATTGGTTAGTGTAGCATTTAAAGGTTATCTCTACGACACTTGACAATGAAGATACTGCAGAATTCTTTGTTCAAATTCTCTACGAAACCAGTCTCTATGAATAGCCTATGGCGTTTCACCTGTGACAGTTCTCCACGAAGTACAATCGAGAATATTGTTCTAGCAAATTATCTTTGAAACTCAGTACAAAGAGTTCTCTCCAGCCAATAAAAAACATGTATGTTATGTAAAGTAATCGAACAAATTGTCCTCAAAGCTGAACCGTACAACACCTAAGACGTTTCGTGCAAAAGCATTCTTTTAGATTTATTACACTAAGTACAAGTAATTAGCACACTAAAAACATGACTAGGCCAACCAAGAAAGTAAAAATTGGAGCATACAGAACAAATCCCTCAGTCAAGTATCTATAAACCCAACTTAAACTTGTGACAGTTCTCTACAACAAGCAATTTAGAATATTCTTGTATCTCTACCAAATAATCAAATTCACAGGTTGAAAACTAAGTTGATGTAGCCTACTTCTTACTTTTCACAAGTTACTACGGTAGTCTCGGCTAATTCAAGTGCCGCTTAGTAGCGGCAACAACAACACACATAAATTATACAGGAAAAAATAAAGTGTTTAAAAATGTCCCTACAAGAGAAAAAACAATTCAAATTCATAAACTGCCTACACAGGTGCACGAGACTTCATGACACCGTACCGTACATGTCTGTCGCAAAGATCGATTGCTGTTCTCTTTTACACAACGACTGAAATGGAAATCCCCATTGAGTTAACTGTATGTAGAGAAATTCACACAGTATAATTCCATTGACATTGTCGAGGGGTGAGAAGACATTTCGACTTGCTTATAGTCGTCATGCGTTACAAACATGTAACATACGGAATACAGAGCGGATGGATTGCGGTACGTACAGTACGGCTATACAGGTGTACGTCGTTTTAGTCCGACCAAAGAAAACAACGGGTGTGGTGGCTTACAATCGCAGGCTTGGATTAGTTACTCCAAGAATGCAGTAAACTTTGTAGTCATTTACGACTTTGTACACTATTAAACGCCCGATGACCCCATAAATAATTGGTAGGAAAAATGTCGTTGGCTTTGTTTTAGTAAAACACTGCGTCAAGCAATAATGTAAAAACAAGGTATGAAGTAATAGCGACCGCTCATTTGTATTGATGGCTCGTGATAGTCAATATCGACTTTGAAATCCGCGGTCCCTCTCGTTTTTGCAAGGTCGAGGAGAGCGGCTCCTAAGTTTTCCCTTTCGGGAAACCATAAAGAAACGTGTCTATCAATTAAAAGTGGAGTCTGTTACCTCAGCTCATAATTCGTTAAAGATTCCAATTTTCAAAATATGTCTTCCCACCAGTAGAAAAAGCGAAAATATATCTGACATTCGTAGGCCTACTATTGTGTAATCACGTCTACGCACATGAACAATCGGCAGTTATTGCAGATCGTTTACAGATGAATAATGCGAATACGTCTGAGTTAGATGAGGTTTTCCGGCTCAGTTTCTGACCAATTGGTTTAAGTCGACCCGGTCAAGGCCTTTTTTCCAGTTGTGGCTCACTGGTGAATACGTCTGAGACGATACCCCTCATCCTAAGTGCAGTAATGATACCAAAAACGCGCGGAGAGTGTGAAAACTTCGAAATATTGCAAAAAAAAAAAATTGCAAAAGCTTTGACAGTTTTCAAATGATTTTGTGATAGCAAATGATTAAAATAAACCCACCACTTAGTTTTCCTACCCTTTACAGAAATCTTAAGCTGCAAAGCTTTTTGACTTCATCTACCCCCCACCCCAAAGGAATTGGAAGTCTATAAGATGGAGCATGAGCCTTCCATTTCCCGTACCTGCACCACTACTAACTATAGCATATCCCCTTGCTAGTCTGGCGTTTTACTCAACCTAAAGGTCTGTATGGCGAAACTATGGCATCTTAATGCACCTGGATTGCAGATATTTTCACTCTTTAATACAAATTTGTTACATCGGTTTAATACAGCTAGCGGTGCACCAGTGCATATATCATTACTTTCTCGTAGATTTGTAGACTGGCTTTATTGCCAAGCCATTCTCCTGTTTTCGCACATTGTAGCCCTCCTCTCCTCGTCAACCGTTGTGATAGACTTTTAAGAGACTGAGGATTTTAACTGAAACTCCATCCAACCCCAGAAGAAAAATATATTTTGAATACGTTTTTAGACAATTTTGTTCATGTTTTGCCATTTGCTTTGTTTCTTCTGTCTTTTTCTTTCTTTCTCTTTTCTTTTTTCCTTTCATATTTTTTCGAGTGAAGGGAGGGGGCTGGCCCCTCCTCCTTAAAGGCACTTTCCAGTTCCAGTGGCTTTTTACAAGGGTCCCATGTGCAAGAGAAAAAAATCAGTTCATACCCTCTAAACCCCGTAACAATAATCTTTTTCTAACTCGAGATGTCTAATATTAAAGGTTACTTATTTCCGTCAAAAAAAAATACCCCCAGTTCTCATCAAGGTCACAGAATGTTATGTAAAGCGGGCACATTGCCTCAGATTTCTTTTGTTTTCCTTTATAATTGAATGTCCGTTGTCCTTGTAATTTGATACTGTTGGGATGTTTGAATATCTTTCCATGTAGGTTTAGCATAAAGCTACACCATATGTAAGACATAACAAAGGAAGTTGCTAAATATTTCCTACAACAGTGCCAATACCATAAAGAAATTCAATGCTTTGTTAAATTAATGTGTCGCAATGACATCACAGATTTCCCATGATGCACTTTATCTTGAGAAAAAAAAATGCATTTCTTTAAAAATTAGTATCTTCCAAACGTTAAAAGCTATTGAGATGCGGTTTTCACCTCCTAGAAGAGAAGAAAAATCTGCATTTTTAAAGTCACTGATTTTCGTCACTGTCAAATCCCTGTAATCCACGCTTGATATGGTTCTTTCCCAGAGGGTTAGAAGAGATGGCATTCTGTAAAGGAATATAACCAAATGGTTACTCAACATTTAATTGAACAGGAACGTACAAACCCACCAACTTTGTCAGCATTTATAAACAGCGCCGTGCTTTGGAGAGAAATGTGTGAAGTGTGAACAACAGTTCTTCCCCAGGCACTGGATGTGTTATCCTACTGAAATTGATCAAATAAAATATAACTATTATTTTCAGAGTGAAATTGGTAGGTAATGTGTCAAATTCTTGAAGAAATGTACTTTCAAAAATACCTTTATCCCTAAATCTATAAAACGTCCAAGCTATGAGAAACCAACAACACATATGTCTCGTCCTTTTTGTTTCGTAAAACATCCCAAAGAGTAATTGCATATAGGATATCCCTGTATAAGATACAGTTAGAAAAACGTATTGTTAGTAGCAATCAGCAATAAACGATGGATCGGAATAAAACGGCTTTTATTCATGTCTATAGAAAGGGATTCTGTCAGGTTTTAGTAGCATGAAATTAAATGGTCAATTAGCAAGCATTACGTCATCGACCACCCCCCCCCCTCCCGCTCTCAAACGGGATAAACAAGACCGATTTGTGGCAACTCTAAAGAGGAATGCACCGACCCTAAAAATGCAACCTTACCTATGTACAAGCTTGGCTACTGTAGTGACTTATTATAGCAACCCCAAAGATTGTTTAAGTAATGTTTTCAAATCGTCCTCCTCACAAAGTAATACCCGTCCCTACTGAAATTCTTTAAACATCTACCAGTTTATGAAAGTATTTGTCATTTTTTTTTCTCGTTATAAAAAGATACGACTTTTCCTAAAATAGTTGTCCACCCATTCGTTTTGAAATGACATAATCATAACCTTACGTTTATTTTAACACCTGCCCTATTAATTACTTTCGCGAATACCGAAACTTTATAACTGGGTCATGGATTCCAAAATATATTTCAAAGCTGTTATGTCAAACATAGCTGTTTGAAGGAACCATTGAAATTGGTTTAAAGAGGTAATACAAACGAAAGACTGTGAATTCAATAGAGGAATCGGTATCTTATTCAGAATCACGAACTCACGCTGCTCCTCTTTCAAATGTAGTCCTCAGCCATGTATCATCCTTGTTTTTGTAATACATGTAAGAAATTAAATCTTTAACATCTGGTGATTCCAGTTTTCATTCATTGATATATGTATTAACGGTTAAACTAGATTAAGACTTTCCAATTTCACTGGACTGAGAGTAGAAATTACTTGCACCATTTTGTGTTTAGTTCTAATGCGCTAAATCGAAACGTTCCTCCTTTAAAGCCCCGCCCTACACCAGTCAGGAGAATTACAAGCCAGCCTCCACTACCAAATTTCTGCACGGTCGTATAATTATACCTGATATAACAGGTTTTAATATAAATTTTATCAACCTAATTTTTACATCAGGATTATTACATTCTTTGTCAATTTAAAAACTGGCTTATACTTCCAAATTTCCAGATGTTATAAAGCTATAAGGACCACATATGGTCATCCCTTACTCTTCCGGACAATCACGGACATAGCTCAGAGTTGAACAGTGTTCTACTTTCATTGCTTATAGCGCTGCACTGAAGTATGAATCAGCCTTAAGGCTAGAACTATTGTAAAGTTTGATTATTGTAAAGTCTATTGTTAAGTCAAAAGTCAGATGAGTTTATCTCAGTTGTAAAATCTGCTGATTCTGCATTGTCATGCATACTTAACTTAAAAAAATTACGTTCACCCTGGAGCCACTTAATTATCTGAAACGAAACATAACCTGATAAAATAAAGCCTCTGGAAACAATTTTCGGCAGCCTCATTACCGTATTTTACAGGCGTTTCCGGGGTCTTCGCCTCACGGAATCAAAATCCCTATCGCGGGCCCCTGGACCTCACGCGTGCAAACTCGCGCCCTCGTTGGGCACCTTCGGTGCACTTGTGACTCTTCTCCATATCAGTCGGAGGTATTAAAAGTTGTGCCCCTCACCTCCGAAATCATGCACATGTCGCTTGCCCTGTTCACGTACGGACTATCCATAAGAACAGCATTAATTGATTTAGGAAAGTTAACCTGACTCAAACTTGATCGTCCTTGATCAATTATACCGTATAACCTATATAATCAAAACTACTGATTGTCATTTTGACAATACGAGCATTGTTATGAAAGGCTCATATAACACTAAATATCGCCAAATACAGCTCCATTTTGCATCCAAACGCTGAAAAATTGTCAACATTTTCCGTACAGGGATTCCTTTTCCTTAGGTCCCTTAATACTGACGCTCCGGTTACAAGGGCAATAGCAGCCAAAGTGTTTTTTTTTTTAAAAAAACAACAACAACAACAACAAAAAAAAAAAAAAAAACGTCAGGATATATTGGTCCTTATCCCCGCTTAGAATATGTCTTATTACGCAACTGTGTGCACTGAACAAGTGTTTTTAAGTGTAGGAGAAGCTGGAAGTAAACTTCGTGGAATAAATTTTATTGTCTGGGCGAGGTTTCTTTCCTTTTAAGTCCGAGTAAGAGTATTATAAAAGATAAAATTGTGATTATCGTAACCTATTAGTATCAGGCTATTTGAATACATCATGGGCAAGGGCCGAAGGCTGAGTGAAATTAATGGGGGAGGGGGAGGGGAGGGGGAGGGGAGGGGGAGGGGAGGGGGGAGGGGAGGGGGTTGCGACAGTTCATGACAGCTTCCAAAAGCCTGCCTAGGATAGTTGCCACTCAAGCAAGTCCGTTCCTTGTCAGCCACTGCCGCCCTTAAGGGGGGGGGGGCTAAGAGGAGGGATCAAACGGAAGGACCTGACGTTTGTATGTGGTCGCTTAGGTGCAAATTGGTGCTGTCTTTTGCAAAACTTTCAGGTGATTATATTTAGTGTTTTTTTTTTTTTTTTCTATGCATGGGGGTGGAGTCTGATGTGCCGGTTGACAAACCTACTCTTTGAAAAGTTTTGCGTACACACCGGTAAGATAGCTTAGATGTAATTAGGGATATCTTTGGCAAAGGTTCGAAATGGTTACATGTTTCGAAACTCTCATTTTTGTGCCTTTTGCTATTATCTTTTCGGCTAGGTATAAGGGCGAGGGTGTTGTATAAGGCCCTTCCCATTTGAGAAATTTTTGTCATTGTGAGGTTGTTAGGATACAAAATTTTGCTAACATAGACAAAGCTTTGATTTGAGTATATATTTATAATGTCCTATTATTAATTGTTTTTCGACTGTGGCATGGCATGGTGCCATGTTACAGCCATTCCCCTGGAAGTTCGCTAATTGGAGGGCCACCCTTGATATGTGCCCAGCGTAGCCTGTAGATTGTTTGTCCAAAATGCTTCGAGTTTGACGGAAAGGGTACTTTCTAGACCTTCATAGTAGGATCTAACATTTTTGAGACTTCATGCTTTAAGAAGAGAAGACTGCAAGATCAAAAGTTAAACTTGAAAAACTTAATCAGTAAAACAAGGACAGAAGAGTAGGACTAAAAGGTACTTAACATGTGTATTGATTTTAACATTTATCGTAATTTAAGGTAACTGTAGGCTTTCTACAAGCATGGTGGGGCAACTCGTAAGAAACATCCTTAAAGATCTTTGAAGTTTAGGCTTCAGTTGTGTTGTGTGCATCATTCATGAGGAAGGGGGTTCGTTAGTCATCGTGAGTTACCCGCATCAGAGCCCGTCTTGGAAAAACAAACCTTCATATATGTTATTTATAATTTTGTAACTACTTTAGAGCTTGCTGGTTTCCGCCCCAGCCCTACCGCACAAAACCAAGAAATCGGGACGACCATATGACTGGGCTATAGCTACGCGCCTGCATGCGTTCAGTGATAACGAAGTAACCCTGAAATTTATAAATTATTTTAAAACCTAGCGAACTTTTAACTGTAGAATCTGCAGACGTGTTGTGATGCCAGCGTTTGTGGTGACTACACTGTAAAACATTTTTGTAAATTTACAGTTAAGTTCTGTTGAATTTTCAGCAAAATTTCTGTAATTTATAATTAACATAAAAGGTTCTGTGATTTTTAAAGAAGTTTTACGTATTTCACTTGGTTTACGAACTAAGTTTTTTTATTTTTATACGAATGGAAATTTACAGTTAATATTTTTATATTTAGCAAAATATTCTGTAAGTTAAACAGACGTTTTATGTATTTCCAGCAGTTTACTACAAAAATATGTTTTTCAAATGCAAATTAGAAGTAGACCTAACTTGGTAAGTGATAACACCGTAAACACTCCCTAGGGCATAGGTTATTAGTGATATCACAATAAAGCACTCTGTAACGTTCAGATGGCAGACTGACCGAAACCCCTCTTACGGAGAAGCTACTAAAGTGGGCGTGGCCAAACGTTTTGGTATAAAAATTGTAAATTTATGCTTAGGGCGGGTCTAAACTAATCAGCTCTGTAGCAAGAGACACTTTTTCGACTAAAGATAAGTAGTTAATATAGAATATTAAGATATAATATATCCAATATAGATAAAGAATATTAAGATATATGAACTGTATTTCTTTAAAAAATATGTAGTAACATTTTTCACTATAACGTGGTACATATAACATAGCGCAACGTATATTAATCTAATCCAATGTTTTCAAATTAGTGTTGAAGTCTGCCTTCGCAGCTAATCCCTTGGGGACGTTGTTACTCCTTCAGGGAGCATCCGTGATGACGACGGCGAATCTCCCAGGGTGAGACCTGTTCTATTCAGCCAGTCAAGAACGGGACCACTGTCGGGTGGTATCAGTTAAGTCAAAGTTTGTCCTTTGGGGACGTTGTTACTCCTTCGGGGAGCAGAACTCCTTCGGGAGTATTGTTTGGTTTTCGCCCCTCGCTCTTCGCCAGAGGGTTGAAGGGGGACTTTTGAAAAAAAAAGCGGCGCTCGGCTCAGGAGTATCCGTGATCACGACGGTGGAGCTCACTGGCGGAGGCCGTTCTATTCAGCCAGTCTAGAACGAGACTTCGCACGTCAGGTTGTTCAGTAGTTCTCGTTAAGTAAGTTGTCCCTTGGGAACGTATAGCTCCTTAAGGGAGCAGAACTCCTTCGGGAGTATTGTTTGGTTTTCGTCCCTGGCTCTTCGCCAGAGAGTTGAGGGGGCTTTTGAAAAAAAAAGCTCTCTGGCGCAGGAGTATCCGTGATCACGACGGCGGAGATCCCAGGTGGGACCTGTTCTGTTCAGCCAGTCTAGAACGACTGTCGGGTGGTTCAGTTAAGTTAAAGTTTGTCCCTTGGGGACGTTGTTACTTCAGGGAGCAGAACTCCTTCGGGAGTATTGTTTGGTTTTCGCCCCTGGCTCTTCGCCAGGAGACTTTTGGAAAAAAGGTCTGGCTCCTTGCCAAATATACGAAGGCACATTGGAACAAGTAACATCTTCGTTGCCATAGTCCAGGCCTATGGTCACCACGATCATTTTGATGAAAGGTCACATTTTCCGTGTTTTTACATAGATAATCTGTCATGTCGGATTACAGAGTTTTCCTGGAAACTCTGCTGCCAGAACTTTCCTGTTTTTTACAGGGTTTTTTTTGTTTGTTTTTTTTTTTTTGTTTTTGTTTTTTGTTTATTTTTTTATTTTTTATTTTTAACAGTGTACAGTAAGTTGAGTATAATCAGGGAGTTGTTAACACCTCTCTGGTATAATACAGTTTGAATTATGAACGACAATGTGGCCGATAACAGCGATATTCGCACATCAACAGAAATTGACCTAATATATTTGTTTGTTAGTTTGTTTGCAATCATTTTTATAGGAGCCACAATCAGTTAACGAGGGGTATAGCACTAAAATAAAGAGGATCACTCTAAGGCGGAGAAGGCTTCTTCCGTCGAGGATTTTTCCCGATTTCGTCTGGGAGTCTTAGTGTTAAATATGAATTATGTTATATAGAGTGATCAGTTGTCCGACGGTTAAGCTGGAAGGCAGATTCCTTAATAGGAACCCTAAATTTCCACCTTCTTCGTGCTGTTGAGCTTTTCTGTGTTATCTTTTCATTGAGCCGCTCCGTTTAGCTTAGACCCAGCCTCTTCATACTTAAGTCTTACCTAAAATTAGCCTACGGGTTATAATAAAAGGAATTTCATTTAGGCTATAACTGCCCGTCAGTATTTGTATTAATCGTGTGGTATACGGTACGCACAAAGTATTTTTCTTTTCCTTTTTCAGTTTGGAAAAACTTAAGTTATGGATATAAGTGGTCGTGGGACACCGGGAATAAACTATTGCTTTAAATAATCAGCTATCCTTTTAGTTGTTAAGATTGCCGTTTTGTAAAAAGTGTAAATAGTTGGACGCGAAGGGCACCAAAATTTATGAATTCAAAATAATCTTTCATCATGATAATGTTATGTTTGTAATACTGTCCTCCAAAAAATCTGAAGCAAGGGCTTTTTGAAAGAAAATCATACTACTAAGTTGAACGAACTGTTTCTTACAAAATGAAAAGAAAATCTTCAGATTATCAACCTGAAAGACAGGCATTCAATAATGTATTTGAAATGATATTTTTCTCAGTAAAAATATGTGTTCAAATTTGCATTTCCTCCCACGACTTGAAGTTTCCATTCAAATTATGATTTTATAACAGCAATCTGTTTTAAACTGGTTTCTCGTACTCTTCATATTTACCATCATGTATTATTCTTACCTCAGTTCTGGATTAGGTTGCTACAAGATACCGGTAGTAATAATACAAGTGAGACTTTTGTGGTATGTTTAGTGCGCATCTAGTTCCAATAAAAGGTTGTAAAAGTCAAACACCGACAAAATGGCGAAAACTACTCCAGAATAACTTCACGTGCCTTTGTACCTGACAGGGTCCTGACTGAAGCCCCTCGACCCAACGACTCTACAGGAGGGGCTTCACATGAGAATCCTTTGTAGCACGCACCCTTGTGACAAATTTGTGACTTCCTTGCGAACTAGCCGTATTTCCTGCTGGTCCCACACTGATCTTTAAAGTTCTCAAATGCGACCCTCGACCCCAGCTCTGCATGCATCTCTATTTGACCCCTACCAGCGGGCAGCTTTTCTCTGAAAGATAAAAATGCACAGATTTAAACACCGACAAACTTGAGTCAAATCTAAGTCTCTTAGGTATACCTAATTGTACATTCATTTTCTTTGCATTTTCATCACAGTTAAACGGCTTCCTGCCAGAGTTGAAGGTATTGTATAGACTCCGACGGTAAAACACTTGCAACCGTGTTTAGTGTGTTTGTGTGTGTGTGTGTCTGTGTGTATCCAGGGCATGACATCATCAGGGGAGAAGGGGGGGGGGACTTCAAAGCTTATCTGAAAATTAAATTATAACCGGGAATGTTTTTGATCTCACACGTTCCCACTCACACATCCTGCACTTCTTCAAATGTACGTCAGCATTGATTTTTTTCTAAAACTGAAGGTAAACAACGTTCCAATGGGAAGGGAATCAAATGTTTTCTTTTTTCTCTGACACCGATCCTACTCACCTAATACTAGGGCTAAATCTAGCAGGTCATTGATCTCTACAACAATCAGGGGCGGCGCCAGGGTATTTCGATGGTGGGGGGGGGGGGGCAAAGTATGCGATGAGTGATCACCGTCCTGGGGAAGGGGTCTAAGGGACTTTTTTGGCTAATTTAAGGTTGCTTAGATGCAAAATGATGATGTCTTTGGTACATATTTTGAACTGATCATATATGACTGGAAAGTTTATAATTTAGTAATTTTAATTTTTTTTTGGGGGGGGGAAAGAAAGTTTTTTGGGAAGGGGTGTCCCCTCCCCTTTGAGAAATTTTTTATTAATTTAAGATTGCTTAGATGCAAAATGGTGATATCTTGGTATATGTTTTGAACTGATCATATATAGACGAAAGTGTTCATAATTTATTGAATTTTAATTTTTCCTTGGGGGAAAGATGCTTTTCTGGGGAGGGTCTAAGGGGAGGGTGTTCCCTCCCCTTTGAGAAATTTTTATCAATTTAAGATTACTTAGATGCAAAATGGTGATGTCTTTGGTATTTTTTGAGCTGATTTTATATGGCTGAAAAGTGTTAATAATTTATTGAATTTTAAGTTTGTTTAGTAAAAGAGGACAGTAGCCTGTGTTGTCTAAGAGAAGGGTATGTAGTCAACAAACCTCCTGAAGTCCACCCCCTTGTGTATGGGCATGATTTCACTCAAAACTACGTGCGTAGAGTTGTCAGAGGCGCGAACTTTTACGAATATTTTCGTTGATTAATATGTGCATTATAAACAGATAAAAGGGTAACTAAAGGCTGGCAGACACCGGTATACGGCCTCCTGGAAGCTCTGGACTAATTATTAGGATCAAATAGATACCTACCCCACCCCTCCTCTTCTCTTCTTCTTTCTCCTTCGTTTCCCCTTCTTCTCTTCTATTTTTTCCTGTTTTTGTTCCTTTTTCCTGTTCTTTTCCTTCTCTCTCCCCCTGTTCTTGCAAATGATAGGAGGTGTTCTCCCCCTGAACCCTGCGGCACCGCCCCTAAATTTCTTTACTCTTTTTCTGATTGACCCAAGATTTTTTCATACAGTCAAGGTTGTGTTGTGTCATGGAGCTATTACGGAATAGCTCCATTGTTGTGTACGGCCATGTACCTACTATTTAAAATTCGTTTCCTATGGATTACTCGTCGAAACAGCACCAAAATAAAGCACAATAAGGCATAGGCGTAGGTAGCTTTTCGAGACTGGGGGGCTGAACCTTGTTTCGGATCGCCGTCCTGTGGGAGGAGTCTAAAGGGTGTCCCCCTCCCCTTTGGAAAATTTTTGGGTATTTGGAGGTCCTCAAATGCAATTTGGTGCAACATTTTGGGCAAATTTTAAGGGAAATTACTGCAATTTTTTACATTTTTACTGAAGAGACAAATTAGGGTTTTTTGGCCTTGGATGTTGTAGGGTAGAAGCATACTTCAGCCCCCCCCCCCAGATTTTCGACTGGGGGCTTAAGCCCTCATCCCCCCCACTTCCTACGCTTATGCAATAAGAGAGAAACATAATACTATTTCAAAGTTTAATTCATTTCATTAATTTTTTTTTTTATATATTTTTGTTGTCAAACTGTTCGTTAAGTGATTGACTCATGATACCTCCAATATATATGTTCACGTTCTAAACTTTAAATGGTCGCTAGGAATGCAGAGACAGTAAATGTTTGAGATTGCCAAACATTACATTATCCGGACAGGGGGGAATACCCATAGACGGAAGGTTCACTTGGTCGAAGGTTCACTTAAGACCGAAGATTCCCCCGGACGAAAATATATTCCGAGTTACGGGTATAAGGTTGGGGTTTTGGTTAGATAGAGATTCATGGATCAGGCATATCCCCTGATGCACAAATTAGCTGTCTGTATTTTTTGTGTGTAACTTTTTGCCCTGTGACACCATTGTGTAAGGTCTCAGGGTATACTACTTTATTGTTGTAGCTTTACTCTCAGTCCTGTGCTCTTTTGGTTTGCGCGTTATGTATAATAGGCTTAGTGTTTATGTAATACTAAACCTGCATTCACGTAAACATTGGAGAAAACAGGAAACGTTATGCTTGCAGGGACTGAAAGTTTCAGGAATTTTGAAACAAACAATTTAAGCAATATTGTGATAGATGAGTGACATACTGTAACATCTCACCCCACCCCCTAGAAAATTATGTGTCTTAAAACGTTTTTTAGACGATTTTATTTTGGGGGTTCAAAAACCATAAGGGGCAAATGCCTGCCCTGCCCCGCCCTGTGGAGCCGTCCCTGACAACAATCCAAAATGTGAATTTCTGTGAAAATTAAACTTTCATTTTCATGGTGACAATTATTCACATACGTTCACCTTTTAATCTCCGGGAGTGGCTCCAAGAAAAAAATGGGAATCCATCATGTCTCCATAATATTTTTACTTCCGCACAGTTCCTTGCTTGCCCAAAAGACCTTGTTTATACATTACACAAAGGTCACAAAACAACCTGAAACAACGTTAGTCCTACAACCCAAATAAACTCTCGTTTGCAACGTGTTTGTATATGGAAAGTTGTCTTTATCTTTATGATACTTGTTGTCCGTCGTATTGAGACACTTCTGTCACATGGTAAGGAAAATGGCATTGTGATATTTACTAAGGAGGAAAAAAATCTATTTTAGTACATGGAAACTACTTGAAAAAGGTTCCATTCAAGATGATTGTTGAAATAAGCCGCATTCCACAGGATTTAGTCAATATAAATTGTTTACAGATTGTTTTCAAAAGTCATTGCGATGCTTCTTTCATCACTAAAAACACCACAGCAGTATCCCTATGAACAGGTAAAAACTCCAGACAACCTTACAATGTTTCGATTGTTTCGACTTTTTCTTTAAGATTTTGTTCTAGATAAATTGAATTAGATCAGCACAACGTCATTGATAATAATTGACAGGGTAATCAAAAGGACATAAATAACATGCATGATAAGAGGATTTATGAATTAAATACAAAGATAGGTTTTCTTCAGGTCAAGTTAGTAAAAGTTGTAGGGAAAAATGTATTCGTGACACATTATGTAGTGCTTTGAACAAGTATATAACTGATAGTATATCTAACCTTTACTTAATTATACTTCACGGAACAAAGAGATATTTTTTCGATTAATAAATAAATCAAAAGACAGACAGTAAGATTATGTCAATTGTCGATAAGGATTTTGTAATACACCAAACGTATTGTCTGTTGAAGAAGGGAATTTTATTTCTTACTTGCGAGGAGACTTTACTCTTCCGTGACCTCACAGAAATTGGCTAAATCACAGGAAATATCAGGCTTCGACAAATTCTTTTTTCACTACTTTTCCATTGGGCAAGCTGTTCTTTAAGTCTACTTGTCCGCATGAATATCTTGTTGTCCACTTTTAATATGCCTTTAAACTCCTTTGTGGAGTAGACTTCATAAGTACTTGCCCGGCGGGCTATGAGATTGAAGAATGCACTTGCCCGAGTAACTTTTTCCTTGTCCCGGACTGTCGGGCGGGGGATTTGTCGAAGCCTGCGAATGTAATTCGTTGTTCAGACCTAATGACCACCTCCCAGCATAGCATTTAGTACATTTTATATTATCTCTTAAGCATCAATTCATTGAGCAGGCATTCAACTGCCAGTACGCCACGCAGTCTTGTTTATCTAAAATTTCTAACGCGTCTTGTACCTGGTGGTGTTTCCGCTTTCGTCACGTGTTTGGCGTACGTGAGAACTTGAATTTCACTTACGTCTCACCCCATCCCATCTTAATTTTGCGGGCGCGGTCAATATCACTTTCCATAGCCTCCTCATTGGTCATGCAATATCATCTTATTAATTAATATTGATATCTTTAGTGTGAATCAACTATTGACCAATCAGGGGACTGCATTAGGACTGCATTAGTTCTGTAGGGCCACAAGGTACACGAGGCTTGGAGGCCGAATGGCCAAGCCGCGCAAGCTCGTCACTCGTGTTGCAGCCTTCTAAGAAGAAACACGTTAGTCACTCTAAATAATAACTTATAACTAATTTGGCAGGCCTTATTTAATTTTTAATCACCTTTATTGGAACCTGAATCATTTTCGAATAAATCGTCAATCATCTGCTATCAACTGTCTTCATATTTTTTTTTTTTGGCGTGATCTTTTTGTTTGGAGCTACACCCTACGATCCCGTGCCAAGATCAAGTCTTCCCAGGAGTGATTGGCCCACAACACATTATCAATGGTTTCTTTTTTAAAGTGACTCCTTCACTATTTCGGGAGATTCCTTCTTTTGGAAGAATCTACATTCTCCCGATTGGAGAAAGACGTACTGTTCGTGGGCGCTTTTGGAATCCTCTTGCAAAATTTCTCGGTGTAATGTAATGGAATTCAGTGTATATTTGGTATGTGTATTGACGTGGCTGCAGAAAACAAACAAAAAAAAATCACGTCCTCATCGGTGGTTTACCATGTTGTTTTTGAGAAAAAGCAAGTTCTTGAGTAAGGTTTTCGTTCTTGCTAGCCTTTTAATAAGGCTAGCTAGCCTATACAATGTGTTGTATAAATTCCTCATTTGGGAGAATTATGGTTTTCCCACAAAAGGACGAAACTCCCGGACTGTTTATAGCCATAAAGCTAAGTTTCCCCTGTATCATCTTGGCTGATACTGTTAAGATTGTATGGGTGGGAAATAGCTAATATACTTTGAGAATTTCAAAATTAAGGTTTCAGATTGCTCAGAAAATTTTTCGCAACTCTTCTTTAGTTAAGAAGATGTAAGAGCTCTAATTTAGTGTTTTAGGATAAAATCACGTGTAGTATCTGTTCCAGTGTAAAACGGGGCCAGGTATGACAGACCCATGATGGAGAGGTCTCAAGTTCAAGAGATTCGCCACGTTAGGTCTTAATGCCCCTTGGGGACGTAGCTCCTTTGGGGAATAGAATCCTTTCGGGAGTAACGTTTGGTTGTCACCCTTCCGCTCTTCGGATTTTGGAAAAGTAGTACGTTATCAATGCTTTCTTCTTTAAACGCATCCTTCTATACCTATTGTAACGTCACTTCGCTGTCAGTCAAAGAGAAAAGACTAAAAGATGTCTGGAAAATTGAACTCAAAAATATTACAGAAGAGGGTACTTTGCTTTCTGCCAGGATCTCACTCTTTTTCTGATTGATTTGGAAAGACTGGTGCAGCCCCGTGAGGCGGATTACATGATTAATTATTTGTTGTAGCTAGTAGCTTAACTTATATACATATATACACTATACATGGTAATAAATGTCTTGTCCAAAATCTATATGAGCAACAGTAAAACCTTACTACAGCGCAGCGTGTTACAACTGATAATTTAGTAAAAACTGACAGATAATGTTTCACTTACCGATAATGTGGTAAAAGTTGATCGAATTTAGTAATTTTTTAACCGATAATGTATCACCTCAAAACCGATAATGCAGTAAAAGTTACTACATTATCAGTCAATGTTTACTGCATTATCAGTTAATGATACATTATCGGTCTATTACTACAGTATCAGTTGTAACACAACGCACCAACCAAACAATGGTGATAAGTAAATACAGCGCCCTCTGTTTAAGTCCGCAGAACTGTGGAACTATCTCAGCGGAAGCTCCGCCTTACCTGCGCAGTGATAAATATAACTTTGGCCAGCAGCGCACCAACTGCGTAATTAAAATACTTGGTCTGCGGAAGATCCGTTCTACCTGCGCCGCACGCTCCTCACCAACGACGTAATTGCAAAAATTGATATTGCAAAATACAGAAGGCCTAACGGCAATTAACAAACTGTGCGAGGAGCTATTTACACTCACCAAATTTGGCACGCATGCGTCTTTACTCATTGGAAGCTAACTAAAGAATCGTCCTTATTTAATCTCAGCTCCTTCTAGCATCTACAGCAAGCAAAACACGTGGTTGCTCTTACATACAAACAGTATATAATATTTAACTACTGTGATTGGTTAGACCTACTTCCTGACGCGCCTTGATGAGTGCCGTCTCAACAGTACAGCTATATACAATACAAACATTGGCTATTCATGATTACATTTGCACAACATGATTGGTCTATCGAAAAATACGTTGTCCCACGAAGCTTGTAAACACGTGTTCCCTAGTTCTGAAACAATGCAGTCTGCCGGCGAGCGGAATCGTCTGCGTAGTCTGCCAAACATTTATCATTGTTTCAAAGAAAAATACGAAATCATATGGGAATAACTGCCACATCTCAGGCTTATGACAAATGATAGTGAAGATTTGGGCATGAAAGAATTTAAGAAAAATTCGTACCCAGTGGCCTATTTCATAGTAACCCTGGTCCGTTACACTATTAAGCAAATGTACCATTTGGTATATTCAACAGGCTAATTTACTATTTGATTCGGGAGACGTATATTGAAACATGTAACTAGAATCTTCAAGATGAATAAACTAGTTGAACGTTTATAGGAAATGATAGTACAAATTGTAGGATGCGGTGAAAAAAGGATAACATTACAGTAATTATAATCTACGATATCAGTTGTATTTTTGAGACGAAACGATATCGGTGCCCAGTGTCTGAAAGTTGAAAACAATTTGCATCCTCAGATTCATTACGAATTTTCACCCTCGCCGTTTTAAATGCCCCCCCCCCCCACACACACACATACACACACCGCAGCCACCACCATTAAAGTAAAAAGAGAATAAGAAGTTATCCGGCAGTCTAGAAAGCATCGTTTACCAATGCGCTCACTTTTTATCTCATCTTCAGCTCATTTTATAAAAGTAACAACCATGAACGTTTCGTAAATAACCTATGCAGCTAATTTTTCCCGTGTTTAGAGTCGCGTAAAATATGCAAGTAAACCTAGTCAAATCTGTGTGACTGAAGATATATTTTCAGATAATAAGAATTTGAGAGAGCTATTAAAAAAGATTGACTGATTGGAACAGGGTTACTGAAAGAGCGGCTCGCACAATTCGAGGCTAATAAATACCCCTTACGTGAGTATAAGATTAAACCATTGCTTCCTTTACAATCGCATTTGCCTTTTCAAATATCAATACTACAATTATATATCAAGAGCATATTGACCCTTACTGTGGCCGCACCAGGGTTTGGTGATTGAAGGGAGACCACAAAAAATGATGCCGTAATCCCATGACAAATAAGCCCACTAAGTCGGCGTATGTTGTGCAAATGCGTATAAGCAATGGTTTGCATCTTGAGCAAGCCCTTCCTTTCTCACCTCGTCAGCTCGTGTACACTCCGTCTTGGGGAGAAATCTAAGGAGAGGAGCTGTCCCCCTTTCCTTTCAGAAAAAAATGGTTGTTCTTTTTAGGTGGCTCAGATGTAAAGTGGTTTCCTGGCAATTTTTTTTGTTCTGATCATGTGTTTAAAAAGTGTCGTTATTAGTGAATATTTGTTTTTGGTTGGGTTTATGAAAAGACGTGTAGGTGCTGTCCTAGTGTTAAGTATATGACACGAGTAATGGTGTGTTGTCTAGTGTAAAGGTGACAACTCTCTTGAGAAATTTTGTGTATTCTAGATGGCTTTGATGCAAAATGGTGCCATCTTTTGCAAACCTTTAAACTGTAAACTTTAACTATTTAGTGATATTTTTAGTAGTGACAAGCCCCCCTTGCAAGTCTAATACAGACCGTCACGCCCCCCCCCCCGGGGCCTGGGAAAATAACAAAATGGTGACACTAGCATTATGCTTTAAACTGTCACTCAGATGACACTACAATAGAGCACCAACACTTCATAAAATCGTATGTTTACTATTTTGATACGAAATTCTAGATGAGCAACTTCTAGTGGGAGAGTTCGGATGATCAGAGTGCAATCTGGAGTGAGCGATCCCGTGCCGGTGTCATTGAACTTTAAAGTTATACATTGTTAAAGGTGTATAGCGCAAACTTAAGTCTTTTAAATTCGCGAAGATATATTTTCTATTCCAGGAAGGCCCTCACAGTTCACTTCAAATGCCATTAGCGCTGGCTTCCCTAAGGCGCTACCGCCTAGGCCACACAGGGACATACAAGCGTTCTCCTTTAAGTGACGTCGTTAACGCCCTGCCATGCTGCACTTTATAAGAGGTAGCCAAAGGGGAATACTACGATGGCTACATAGGACGGAAATAAAAGAGAAAGAAATGGGAAAATTGAAAATTAATTTCCAAGATGCATTGCTCTACATCAGCCAATCGCAGTGATTTGTTCCACTACTCCTGATAGAAAGAAAAAGCAGGCCCACTGACAAATTCTGTTGATTATTGACAGCTCGCATGTGTCAATGCAGTTTATTAGGTAGAAACAGGCAACTTCAGACGTAAAAGAGAAAATAAAGATCAAACAGATGAATCTTTATTTTAATCCAAGTGCTGTACAACATAATTCTTAAAATAAAATACAACATAAAAGTGCATGCGTGGCAAGCAATTACCAGGCTACTGGGAGTTTGTTTATCTGAAGATGACAGACTTGGGTTTAAAAAATGCTTTCCCTCATGACTGTGAAATAAGCACAGTCATGCGCAACGTGCAGTTTGACCATTGCAAAATTCAGCCATATCAGGCGAAACTTGATGTGACGGTGCCTTTATAATCGCTTCCAATTGCTTTCACGGCCAGTGGTTTGTGAGTAAACAGCTATTTCATCATTAAGTTCTTTTTAAATTTTATTGAAAAACTATTGATTGCATCGAGTGGGTGGATTCACGTTAACACTTAAGTTTTCTTATTTCTCTTTGAGTGAATAAGTTACATGTCTTTATGGTGCCCTCTGTTATTTGTATATTCTATGCGGTATTATGTAAGTATTCATTGTATAATGACGGTGTCTAATATATAAACTTTCGTGAGCTTCTTACAGTGTCGTTTGTCTATGTGACGTCATATCAAAGCCATACGCGGATTGCTAAAATATTTCAATTTTACGGCAGGAAGAAAAGGTACTACACAAGTAACAAAGATTTAGTGGGATACTTTGAAATCAATTTGAGTGCATTGCTACTTTAATATGATTTGGTTCAAAATTGCCAATAAAAGTAGAATCGACTAAACATGCGGGATGAACATTTCAGCCAAGTATATGTCTCTATTAAACGGGTTTTATTTTAGCAGATTACTGATATTCTAAATTAGAGAATCGTCCTGATTTGAGTTTCTCGAGAAATTTTACATTACTGTAGGAAATGGTGCTTAAAGCCTTCATATCTATGCATTTAGAGCACAGTAAATTTTATTACTTTCATATTTTTGTAGATTCCCCTAACATTTTGCAATGTATTGTAAACTGATTCCAATATAATGCTATCGAATAATACGTCGTTTTGAGAAAGCAAGGTTTTGTGCAACTGACTGGCGTGTAAGGGGAAATACATTTACCTAAAAGTAGGAAGTTGTCACTAGAGAAAACTCTCCGGTGGAAGAATGTGTATCCGGTATGAGATTTAGTGTGTGATTTAAATTATCAGAAAGAAAATATAACTTTTACACGCTCAAGATCTTGATAAATGTTCACCTTTGCATTATTTATTGTAGATTCACTAGCGGAGGTTTGCTGGGTGCAACCTTACTACCTCAGTCGTTTGACGATGGAGATGTCCTAGCCTGTCTTCATCAAAAAAACTGTAAAGGTAAGTCATCTCATCTGTCATATATGCTGTAGCTGCGTGTCTATTTCACCATACATATGCGTGGTCTTTTCGGGGAGTTTTCATTTAGAAGGGAAAAAACAGCAGTTCTCTCCTTTGTTGAGTTGCCGCCAAGGTCATTTGCTTTGTCTAGCACTTGGAGACATAATGGGTCAGAAACATTGTTAGTAATTAACATGTTCATGTCGTCTGTTACGTAGGAAAGAAGTGTCAGAACAAATTAATTATGATAGAGCATCGGCAGTCGCTTTCCTTGAAAATTAATTTGCAGATCCTAACGTGATCCAACGCTTTATCAGAATAGGCTAGTTAAATTTTATGTAACAAGTTGATCATGCACACAAGTTATAGTCTGGCATCTCTCTTTAGTTATTTACGCATTGTGCCAGTGTAAGACCTTCTTCTTACTGTCTTACAAGTTAGTTTTTCTACACCACTTAGGGATTAGCAGTCGTCTTGATTTATTAGACCCATGGGCGTAAATCCCGGGGGGGGGGATGGGGGGATATATCCCCCAACATTTGACTAGGGGGGATGGCCCATGTAATCACCCCCCCCCCCAATGTTTCAGTCTACAGATACGTGTATGTTGAAAAGTATATTTTATTCTTCATTTTCGTAAGATTTTTTTCAATCTCGCTTCACTTTCTATCACAAATGTTCCTCAAACTATCAGAATTTTAGCAAATCTTTGGCAATCTATTAAAATTTTCGCGCGCTCCGCGCGCTTACAACCTTACGTCGGTGTCACTTATATTATCAATATTTTCCGATAGCAACTTTCGGAAAAGCACAGCAGCAAAAAGTTGAAAGTTTACGAATTAATAGGCAGATAGGTAAAAGACTGGCCTATGGCAGTGGCATGTAGGTTTGTTGGGCAATTGAAAGTGTCTCGATGTAGAGTCTGAATGCAGGTTTGTAATGGAAATATTATTCGTCACTGTTTACACTCTATGTCATGACCATTATTAAGGTAATAATACACGAAACTGTTCTGATCACGACACTTTCCGAAGAACAGAGATACATCTACAAACATATGTGGGGACCTCGCATCAATTGGGGATCTTTCAATCTAATATGTAGCATGATGTAGAAGGTTGAAAGTACGTAATGGTATCTGCCGTTAAACATTTTTCCAAAAAGTTTTACCAGAGCTTCGCCAGTTCGCGCTGAGCCATTATCGGTATAGATGGTGATTGTTAATAGACTTATGACGAAAACAGCACTCTGTAACGCTCTTATTAGTCCTTCACCCCTTTTGCTAAACCTATCAGGGAGGTCTAATATCACCTCCCTGCACCTATACTCTCCCTCCCTCTCATTTTCCATTGCTGGTAGCTGTTCGTCCGGATTTTAGTTCAAAAGTAGTAAAAATGCGATAGTTGTAAAGTGTTTGGCGGCGTACTCTGTTATCATTTGGATGTCAGGTAGTATACGCATTATGTCATTGCCCCCCGCCCCAATTATTATGATTAATGCAGAGCTTCCAGGAGGTCCTATTCAGGTATCTGCTAGCCTTAGATGCCCTTTCATAATGCACAATGAAGGAAAGGACATATTTCGTAATAACTCAAGAATGTTTCTGTGGACTCCACGCACACATTTTTGTGTAAAAATTTTCCCGAAATAGAAGGCAGTAAAATAGACAAAAGGGAGGGGGCTTCAGGAGATTTGTTAGACAACATATTCTCTTTTACCTAACCAAAAATTAGCATTCACTAAATTATGGACATTTTCCGGCCATATATGATAGTTCCAAAAACACCCCAAAGATAGCACCATTTTGCATCTAAAAGACCTTAAATTAGTAAAAAAAATTCTTAAAGGGGAGGGGGAACGCATGAAAAATAAAGGTGTAATTTACGCAGACTTGGGGGAACTGAGGTATTATTACGACATCATCTATGGTGCCCCCAATCACAAAAAACCTGGCGACGCCACTGATCTCAAGCCAACTTGCAGGTCTTGTAATGATCTCCGAATTCAAAATCCAGTTGTCTGGGATGACCCTATATGTTGATCCCTGCCTTTTTAAGCTTAACAGGACATTGTTGCTCTTGTACAATTTCAATCCGGTGCAGCTTATCGACGAGTTTTGTGCTCAAAATAGCAGTTCCTTAATGTATGAATATACCAATAGCCTACCAAAGAACATTACCACTGAAATTAACCCCTTAAAACAGTCTTCCTGGCACTTCTGAGACATTAAAACCCAGGAGCTTCCGGGGGCTTCGCCCCCTGGACCCCCACCGGGGCTTTGCCCCTGGACCCCACCAGGGGCCCTAAGGCGGGCCCCTGGACCCCACCCGTCGTGGGCTCGCGCTTCGCGCTCGCCGTGCACGCTTCGCGTGCACATGTTCCACATTTGCGATAGTTCACCCCATCCCCCCCCCCCAAAGTTGAAAAGAAATCTACGCCCCTGATTAGACCGTGTTTGTAACTTGACTGTCGGTAACAACGTTTGGATCAAAGCATTGTTTCTCGTTATCTTCATACGGTATAAGTATAGGTGTAGGCCTGTACAAGGTTTACCTGGGTATCATGGTATCAATTGAAAAGGATCAGACAAAAGAAGTTGATACCCTGAGCATCACTCATGAATTGAAACTCTCTGGATCTAAAAACGATTACTATATATCAAAGTTTCCGATGTATCTCCTACTAAAAGTAACTCCCTGATCTATTCACGTTCAAACGAGTCAACGGCAAAGCTGAGCAATATGATAAAACACAAGGCAAAATAGAAAAGCTGAAAATATGGCAGTTTAAAAGAAGTCAAGATCAAATTAATCGTATTGTAACGCTGGCTCAAATGTCAGTTACGTGAGAACTTTAGGAACACAGGTGCCACATCATCAAATGGGTTAAGGTCTCCCAGGTGATAAAGTCTATTACTTAAGGGCAAATATGGTGTTCATAATTGCAAACGGAGGGTTCATGTCTTTGCTTTTAAGATCATTTTGAGTTGCCTTTAAATTTACGATAAGTGAAAAAATTTATTCGATGTTTTAAACAATTCCATTTATCCTAATGTACAACCATGAAAACATCAGTGCTTTAAATTTTAAGAAGTGTGATCAATAAATTACGCAGGAAGTAAAGAGTGAGATACTAGCTATTAAAAACCACTTTTAGTCTTTTTAACAATGCGCTGTTAAACTGAAATTACTTTCTTGAAGTTAAATGTATTTTAACCAGTGGCGTAGCCAGGGGGGACAGGGGGGGGGGGGCGAGTTGCCCCCTCTGGAAAAATCTTGGGGGAAATTTTGAAAGTGAATATATGGTGAAATTTGCGCATGATCTGGTAAAATTTTAAATTTCTCAACCAGTACACTTTACTTATTTAAAAGTATATGCCACACTGGCACAACCAGTCCTATAAGGTTTTCAGAGATGGAATGATGACACCATGCTTATATTTGTACTAGTTATGTTTTACTATCTGTTTTATACAGCATGGGGTCTCTGGACCTCTGACCAGGGACTCTGCCCTTCTACTGTATAAATCCAATATTTCTTGATAATTAAAGCAGCAGCATTGTGGTATATGCAGTTTGTTAGAATGGGTCAGTGGTCAAGTGCTATACTCTGCTACAAGGGCAGGTCCTCGTAAAATTTGGACTGATTTCGGTGAATGTGGTGAACTGATGAAGGGAAAGGTGTACCAGGGTTCACTTAATTACTATACTTCACCCATTGTGATTCTGATCTACCAGTAGGATTCAAGAAAAATTCACCAAGACCTGAAGACAAGCAAGTCTTAGATAAAAAAAAGCTTCCTAAAAAAATAGGAATTCTTGGTGATGTATTCAGTTTACATTTAGCACCAAATGTGGCACCATTTTGCATCTAGCCCACCTTATATGAGCAAAAATTTCCCAAAGGGGAGGGGGACATCCCCTCCCCGTAGACCCCTCCCCCAGGACGGCAATCAGTCACATCAGCCGGGGCAGAGGAAAGCACCGGACAAAATTTGGACCTGCGGAGATTATTAGGAAGCAGATCACTAATTGGGGGAAATCTTGGAGCTCTTGCCCCCCCCCCCCTGACAAAAAAACCTGGCTACGCCACTGATTTTAACGGAGTTAAAATCACAGAACGTTCTTTAAGCGGTCACTGCATTTTCTTCTCTAACTGCATTCTTACAGTTCAGGTTGGCAGACAAAGACACTTTTTGCTTCTACTCTGTAAACAATTTGAATGGTAAACTTGCTTAGCATTTAAACGCTATATGTTTAGCTTTTTTTGCGTTTTAACCCACCACGTTAAGTAATTTCGCACGTTTATTTATTAGATATCTTTACAAGGCGAATGCAAGGAAGAAAAAAAGAAAAATCACCATTTTGGGTGTATAACAACAAACACTTATCGTTGTCATAGAGGCGTGTCCTATCGACTAGGTGTACGCGCGTGCGTGCGTGTGTGTTTATGGGGGTGAGGGAGAAGAAGAAACTGTTACGTATATGATAGAAGGTAATCCAAGGGATGATGTCACATCTTGTTTAATGCCAGTTGCTGAGGTCGTCGCGCAACGTGTTAGGGAAAAGAACGTATCTCAAATCCAGCCAACGTGCAGAACAATCTTTTTGATGATGGCAATTGTACGAGTTTTTTTTTCTATCTCATGGTAACTACCAACAAGCTTAGTGGAGGAATAAACAAACACTGTGGGGGCCGGTGTAGCTTGGTTTAGCCGTTATGTAGCCTGGTAGGCGAGAAACGGGAATGAGGAGGGAGAAGGGAAGAGAGTGAAAGGAGATTTGGAAATAGGAAAAGGGAAAGATGAGAGAATGCATAAGGGAGGGAGTGGAGAAGCGGGGAAAGGTGGAAGGGCAAGCTTCGTGTATGCCTTTGCAGTGTTCTTTAAAAAAGTGAGTGAAGCCCTGGCGGTTGGTGAGGAAAATCTTAATAGTTATTTTTTAATGACACCTATGCTAGTTGTTTGGGAGAGTCAAGAGTCATGAAGTCTCATAGTTATCTTTGAAGTGACTGACACCCCAGAAAGTGGCAAAGTTAGCGTCTATACAAAAAAAGCAGCAGGGCTTATACAACTTGGAATTATTAGGCTTTGGATACGTTCTTTTAATGCACAATCGGATAATCACGTATAATGGTAAATCAAAACTGTCTACAGTTTTGATGGATTCTCTGGTTTCCTTCAACTTCATAAGTCAAAACTCTTCCAGATACAAATACTAAGCTGGTCCTTGTGAGGACTTTCAGCAAGTTTGGCTCATTGAGGGTACACTGTCAAAAATAGGATCTTGCCAGTCTTGGCTAGTAGTATTTGTAAACAGAAGTTTACCAAGGAGGATTGTGTCTTGCATATCATTTTCAAACTGAAAGAGTGCAACAAAGATTAGATATGTTATAGAACCGTAAATATTGTATAACGTATATAAAATTAAGGGTAATGCACAACAAGTACTAAATAAGCAAATATACTTTTACAACGCACTGCGGCAAAGTCGGGTTGCAATTCAGTGGCGTAACCATAAAGGAGGGCAGGGGCAATGCCCCCTAATTTTTTGTAACACATTCTTGACGCCCCAAATAAGCGAAAGCGATGTGCTTGAAAGAAAAAACGAGAAGAGTTTTCTTTGACGGACGAAAATATGACATTTACATAAAAACTTTGATAAATAATAATAATTTGATGGCGCTGTTTTGCTGCTGCCACGGGAATTTTGTACTCCTGTTATTCGTTCCTTTTTTTCATGAACTGCTGAGTTGGTTTCGTTTTTCTTATGCAGTTTGCCGTTGTTAGATGTTGGCCGAGTCATCTGGATTTCAGTTTGTAGTGATTCCCTGTTTTGTATGTGTAACTTTTGGATTTGTACCTTTGTGTTACCTCCCGGAAGCGTGAGGCCTAGTGCCTAGCCCATCTTCACCGTGTTTTTCTGGCTAGCCTAGGCTTTTTCTCACTACAGTTGCTACTATGCTGCTTAGCTGCATAAAAGGTTTACTGCTTGTGCTTCTATTCATTTCCGCTGACATTTTTGGGGCTGAATTCACTAATATACAGTCACCCATCTCTGGTCACAGTAAGAGTGGTATGATCTCGAACGATAATCCGTTCCGCCCAGTGAAGCGCTTTGTGTATTCAAGGAATCAATTGTATTCAATTCGCCGCAGACAATGTGTCCCTCCTTTACAGCAAGACACAATTGATACACTAAAAGCTCACACGATCTGGCGATTTCGCGGAAACCGCGGTGGATCACATGTGCGGAGAAGTATTTCTACTATTGTCTCCTTTCGGGGCTGTTATGCTACGTCACAACTGCGGAATCCAAATGCCCTAGGATCTGAGGACCGCCAGACTGTTCGTGTTGCCGTTCGTCTATCTCCATTGTTGTTAGATTTTGGTCTTATTAATGCACGATCAGTTAAAAACAAAGACGTCGTGCTTGTTGATTATATCATTGACCATAACCTTGATTTACTGGGAATAACTGAGACATGGTTGAGTACTGGCGATCGGGACAATGTTGACCTGGGCAGATTAAAACCGGCAGGTTATGAATTTCGGCATGTACCGAGATTAACTGGTCGGGGTGGTGGATTAGCTCTCATATACCGGCAATCTTTAACAGTGAATGTTGAAAGGGTTGATGGGTTTACCTCATTTGAGTGTATGGTCTGCAATGTGAGCTCCAATGGAAAGCCGTGTAAAATCTATATCATCTATGCTCCACCTCCGATCCGGAGATTATTTATTGATGAATTTTCCCTTTTTCTTGAGAACATGCCAGTTTCCAGTTCCAATGTCATTCTGGCTGGAGATTTCAATTGTCATGTTAATGACATACAGAACAGTACTGCATCTGCATTGATTGATGCTGCTCAATCTGTAGGTTTTACTCAGCATGTCAGAGGTGCAACACATGTTTCCGGAAATACTCTGGACTTGGTTTTCTCACGACTATGTGAAAACATAATTGCTGACGTGGTCACTGATTCTCTCCAAATATCCGACCACTACCCTGTCCTGCATTACGAGTACAGTTTGGTTACACTTTTTCAGTGAATTTGTAGCCAGTCAGGCAGATAATATGTTTATTTGCCCACTCTGCCATATGCTGATAGGCCCACTCGAGTGTAAATATTTTAATTACAACTCCCTCACACAACAATGAACACAAAATGAATACTGTCTTTGATTACAATTAAGTTAAGCATTCACCCTGGCATGGTGTTACGGCCACAGGCAAGAAGAGGAATTCGGTCTTTTTCCTTATTGTTGTGAAAGAGGACTCAAAAGATACAAAACGGTTAAATCTGCTCTTTATCAGTATAGTAAACTTACAAAACTTGTCGAAGTATTTGTTTTGAATGTTTGGAAGGAACACATTTTCATTTATTGGAGTGCCACAGTGCCCACCGAAGAATTTGATTGTGAAAGGTTCAATCACAAGCTTGTTGATTACCGATACAAGAATCGGTAACTTAAGTCATGTGTGAACGATGTGGCTTCCGCAGAGTAAGCCGTCAGCCAACTCAACTGTGTAGATAGGAGATAACGTTGCAAAAAATTGGTCACGTGACAACCGGGCAGACTTCAGTAAATCGGGTGAAATCAGTGATATACTGTAACCGTTCCGAACGCGTAATGTGAGCAAATTGAATATGGCAAAGCCCTCCCATCCTGTACATAATTTCTCATATCGGGAGTTAAATAAAATCAAGGTTGCCGATTTCATCAGAGACATTGAAAGTTCAACACTCTGTTCACCGGTTATGTCTGTGACTGGTGTTGACGAACTCGTCCACATTTTCGACAGTGTGCTTAAAAGCATCCTCGACAAACACGCCCCGCTTATTTCGAGGTCTGTGCGGCTTCGACCAAACACTGAATGGTATAACGACGACATCCGACGGGCGAAGTCTTTGAGACGGAAGTATGAGAGATTGTGGTGCAAGTCGGGTTTACATGTGCACAAGGAGTTGTATAACTCTCAGCGCAAGCTTGTTAATGAGCTAATAACTTCTGCCAAGAAAGAGTACTTTTCCACACTCATACACAACTGTGGAACTGATCAGAGAAAGTTGTTCGGAGTAGTCAACCAACTGCTCTCTCGGGACAAACAGCTGGACCAAATCACGTTTCCATGCAGTCTCTCTGTGATGACTTTGGTAACTTTTTTAAGCAGAAAATTGACAAGATCCAATCTGCTTTTACACATGTCTCTGATAATAAGCTAAGTAATAATCTCAATGGTTCTGACGTGAACCGCAATACCTTCAGCCTTACTAGCAAATTTGATTGTTTTTCTATCATTTCTGAATCTGACACTCACAAACTTGTGCTAAGCATGAAATCTAAATCATGTGGTTTGGATCCCATACCTGTAAGGCTTCTTAAGACTTGCATTGAGCCCCTACTACCTTTTTTAACTAACATTATCAATATGTCTCTAAGTACAGGTACCTTCCCTGTTAGCTTTAAACGTGCTCAAGTGAGACCCATCTTTGAGAAACAATCTCTTGACAAGAATTCTTGTGAGAATTACAGACCTATTTCAAACTTGCCTTTTTTGGCTAAATTATTGGAAAAAATTGTGTCCATTCAATTCCAGACCTACTTATCTCAAAACCAGCTATTTGAACCTCTTCAGTCCGCCTACAGATACGGGTGCACTGTTGAGACGGCCTTGACCAAAGTGCAAAATGACATTCTTTCATCTCTTGATGATAAAAAAATTGTCATGATGTCACTTTTGGATCTCTCTGCCGCATTTGACACTGTCCACCATGGTATGCTGCTAGACAGGTTAATTTCTAGATATGGTGTAAATGGTTCTGCCCTTACCTGGTTCAAATCCTACTTGCGTGATCGATGTCAACGTGTTCACTTTAATGGGGTGCAAGTTCTTCTTTCAGTCTTGAGTGTGGAGTTCCCCAGGGCTCTGTTTTGGGGCCCTTGTTATTTTCTTTATACACTGCTCCTGTGGGTGATATCATCAGGGCATGTGGCATGAAATATCATATGTATGCTGATGATACACAGGTGTATATCCCTTGTTGTCCTTCTGATTCTGTGAGGTCCTGCGCGGCCCTTGAATCATGTCTCATGAAAGTTAGTGACTGGATGTTTTCCAACAGACTAAAATTAAATCGTAGCAAAACTGAATTTATTATATTTAGAAGTAGACATGCTAATGTACCTGAAGATTTAGACCTTCATATTGGTGATGTGTGTATCACTCCCTCGGATCAGGTTCGTAATCTTGGTGTTATTTTCGATAATCACATGACTATGACTGCCCATGTTAAGAATGTTTGCTCTTCTGCTATGACTTGTGTTAGATATTTGGGTAAGATTCGCCCGTACTTATCGAATGACGCTGCAAAATCGGTTGCCCATGCCCTGATTACATCCAAGGTTGATAATTGTAACTCGCTGTTGGCTGGTCTGCCTGTGTCTACTTTAAAGCCCATTCAAAGGGTTGTTAATATTACTGCTCGTGTTGTTTCCAGATGTCCAAAGCTTACCAATGTTACTACTTTGTTGAATTCTCTACACTGGCTCCCAGTTGAGTCTCGTATTCGGCTTAAAGTAATGTTGATATTGTATAAATCATTAAATGGTAATGCTCCCTACATCAAAGAACTGGTTCAACCGTACCAGACCAGACCTGGTCTAAGGTCAGCAAGCAAACAATTTCTATTAGTACCTCGAACCTTTACTAGTTATGGTGATCGGTCTTTTGCTGTCTTTGCCTGTAAATCATATAATAACCTCCCACTTGAGATTCGTAATTCGCCAACGGTTAATTGCTTTAAGTCTAGACTAAAAACTTACTTATTTGGGTCACTTTAACTTATGATTGTTTTTTGTAAAGCGCTTTGAGCCTTCGTGGGGAAAGCGCTATATAAATATCTTCAATGTATGTATGTATGTATGTATAAATATGGCCAGCTGGACAATTATTCAATTCGGCCAGTTGGCGGGTACGATCGTAACTGAAAACAATAACAAGAAATGATGGTGCTCTAGTCTAATTTGTCAAAGGATAGCTTATCCGCACACATACAGTATCAACATATACCGTGCCATAGTCATGTAAAATGTACATTGTACATGTTGCTGCACGCTGCACCAGACTTCAGTACAGTAAGTGTATAAAAAGCTTATTTTGGTTGCCCACCCCCTCTTGAGAAAAGTCTTGCCCCCTAACAAAGAAATTCTGGCTACACCACTGGGTTGCATATGGCTCTGGAACAGCACTACCACCAAGCTGTCTTTATACGCTCGTTTTGAACGAGAATCCAAATGTAAATCTTCCACTGAGGAATTACCGAGAGGTGAGTAAAGGTATAACAATCGGTATAGAAGATTAATACATTAAGTTACATGTTTCATAATGCTTCTTCTCTTCTGAAAATGCACTTAATGACCTTTGAATGGGCTTTTGAAATAAGTAATACACTTAAACAGGGAGGTATTACTAGACCAGCACTGCCCTCTCGCTTCAAATCATGAACATTACGCTACAAATGTTGTCCATAATACAAGAGTGCCACATAATCGCCTCTTAATGCAATCCTGAGGTTGGACTTAAAATTTTCGGGAATTATTTCACGAATAATTCCGTGCATTATCACCATAGTAATGGTCACCATGCATGTAATGTAAACCATGAAAATTGTGCGCACAACACCCTGAGATTTTATATTGGAATTGTCATAAAACTCGTAAGAGTTTTCCTGTAAACAAATCATTTGGGGTGGTATTAAAATAGAAATCTGTTACACAGCGCCGACGAGAAAATTTTGTAGTTTCAGAAGAATTCACGAAAATTTTGATAGTTTGTGAACGATTTGTGATAGCAAATAATTCAAATAGCTCTATCTCTCAGTCGGAAACATACAGCATCCTACCCCAACAAAAAATCTAAGGCGTAAACGCATTTTGGGTTCATTTAAGAAAATCCATTCAAAATTCGCATGAGGGTGTGGGCCCTCACGCCCACTGTGCCTTCGCCACTGTCCCTGTCCCTCACATGGCATCATTTTTAATCCCAAAAGTTGTATAGGAAATTGTCACTACAATCCACCGTCTATCAGCACTCACGGGAAGCCAGCGGAGTTTCAGCAAGTACTGACTCGAGATGCTATCTCCTACGATTCAGTTGACTAATGTAGGCATTTTCTAAAGTTCCAATGACTTGAATTGAGCTAAAAGTTTAGACGCCTGTATGGTGTGAAAAGGTGCCCTCCCGCGTCCCTAAAAACATTCTGCTACCACTGTATTCGTTTTGCCTCTCTTGTTCCTCTCCTTTTCCTTCTTTCTTCCCCATCTTCCTTAAAATGGCGTAAAATGTTGTCACAATTTTGTTTTGTGTGTCACGATATCACACTGTCATGAACACCTTTTGGCATGTCTGAGAAGCTTATTGTAGTGCAGTTTCGCCGACAAGTATGTTTACGTTTCATGTGCTTTTGATTTTCCCAGTGTAACAACATGAGTTGTCTACAGTCTACATAAGTTTCAACCTCTTTCTCGTCTTACACACACATACACATATCATGACTGTGCAGCCGCAGGTGACTTCTCTTTGCAGTGACCGAATTTTCGGGCAGCTACGCCAGTTTCGAGCCGCGCGTGAGCTAGGAAAGACGTGCGGGAGCGGAGCCCCCGCCGGCTGCCCTGGCACACCATGGGCACACACATACGCACACTCGATGCCCCACGGGGCACTGGCAAAGGACCCCGCAGGGAATGCAAGGCCACGTTGGTGAGTGCACAGGGGCGTATTTCCTTCTTTTTCATCAAGTGCTAAATTACTGTGAGGCCAATCGCTCCTGGCTTGGAGTAAGCTCCGTTAAGAGGACAAAAGAATCCTAAAAGCTGGTGATTTTCAGTATACTTGTTATTGATTTTTCTAAATCACTTTCTTTTCAAAGATGATATTATATACAATGTATAAGACCAGTCTTTTATTACGATTTGTGAATTAAAACATACAAGGTGCCATTGCTGACGGATGGGCCAAAACCTCCACGGCACAAGGCCGCGTAGTTCGACAATGCGTCCTGAAGTTTTTTTTTCTCTCTCCCTGAGCGCAAATCTTTAAGTATCTGCAGTTTGCTGGCCTACACGTGGAAGCTCTAGTCCTAACCAGTGACTACCACTATTAAAAGACACAATTTGCTGAGCTCCTGATTTGTCCATAGTAAACATGCACTGCGCTATATGTCTTATGGTATGTCTTATGAATATAAATGAACAGGCTGGAAGGATTGACCAATCTAAGAGGGATAAAAGGTTTGGGGAAACCACACCCAAACTAAGCGTGCTAGATCTGTGGTGTGGGAATTTCCTGAATGTCCGGAAGGAAGGGACCTGGGGATCTAGGACAAAAAGACGAAAAAAAGTATTTCTTGCTAAAAACAAAAAAAAAAAGGCTTCCCTCTTGATCAGTATTAGAATACTTTCTGCACTGCATAACATCCCCTTTGGACTTTAAGAATTTTGAAGTTAACGCAGTTTGAAAAATTTTACTGGTCTAAATACAGAAATATGCACGTGAGTAAGAAGAACATGAAATGATATGACATAGATCAAATTCTATTACAAAAAGCAGGATGGTATGAGACAACATGGGAAGGGAATGGAGGGTGGGTGCCAAAGAATGAGAAAACAAACACTAAAGTGTAATTCCAAAGCTCAGCTCATCCTAAACATTCATCTTTTATATACTGACTGTCATCGGGTCATGTTAAAATAGGTGGAATACTTTTTGCTGTCTTGATATTTCTGACAAAGTGAAATTACCTATCTACCTTGACGTCATTGAATGTAAAAGACAAACTGTACCACAAAGCACATACCAGATCATAAGTGATATTGAAAGTTGTCAAAAGGCTACAAGTGAACACCACTATTACCAAACTGGTAAAATATCGTTATTGAAATATCGGAGAATGTTAGCGAAATTTAAAGGATTCACTTTTCTCTGAAAATACCATATTGTACGAGTACACTAAACATTTTCAAAGTTGTGTGTCGCATTCACCATTCCTAAAAATTCATTCATTTATACATTACATGCATATAGGAAATTCGAAAATCCTCTCTTCTGTTTTCATATACAAATATCAAAATTCATCTTGTGTAGGCCCAAGTATATGCGGAAAGTATCTGGACTGGGCAATGACGCAGCTCCTTGCAGTGGCAAAACTTTCAAAACCCATTGGGTCCACTACGAACTCTGTCACACATAAAATAGCCTATGTGGTTGCGTCCCTTGTTACACACGGACGGACAAACTTCGTAATTTGAACCATCTACATGTTATCTCGTACCTACATTTCATGAAAGCCAGGGAGAAATTACCAAGAGCAAATTTTGCTTAAAATTTCGAGGACATCTCCGCAAACCTGGGATTAGTTTAGTCCCAAGAGAGATATAATAACGCAAGGCGTAAAAGATAGCCTACTTCCTGTCAGATTAAATAGCACTAAATGCCACAAACGAAAAAATATATCTATGGACATGACTATCATTACAATATATAACGTGTGAATTGTGAAACTCCACGGGCCAACGTGCTGATTCATTCACTTCGAGTGCATAAGTAAACAAACTTTCTGATTGGCTTAGAGTTGGCACACCTTCTGTCACACCTACGGAATGGAATGTGCAGTATTTGGAAATTCTGCATAATGAGCCGACTCTCGATCGACTCTGCTGCGTACTATCATGGAGCTATTACGGAATAGTTCCATGGTACTATAGACTACAACATGAAAAGTACGGACAAAACTACGTATAAGCTTGTATGATTTCTACGTTAGCATGGGCAATACATCGTATGTTTTCAGGCAATACACTGTGCCTAATACAGGCTTATGCGGAGTACATTTCACACAATATCAAACTACGAATACAACATTCTGAGTACACTTGGGGGAGGGGGGAGATGGGATTGCAGAATTTCCTCACAACTCACCCTTTAAGTGGAATTTCTAAACTTGACCGGAACCGTCGTCTTGAACTTTGGGTAAGAATCGGTAGCGCTGGCGAATCCATTGTTTGCTAGACATGGTCTGCTGTATAGTTTGGCTAAAATTACGAGTACAAGTCTAAACGCTGGGTGATAACGGTTCGTTTGCTCACCTTGTGCTCCAAACGTTAGCAAAAATTACGATAACAGGTGTAAAAGCCAGATAAAAACGGTTGGCTGGCTCAACTGCGTGTCTAAATGTTGGCTCATATGCATCAGTGAACGTTGGCTAAAATTGCGAGGCGTTTTTACGAGTAGGGTATGGGGATTCACGATGAAGAAGGCAAAACCTAACTACAGTTCTGTGGCTGTTTCTACTGGTGTATTTATTGCTACCATAAACTCACAGAAAACCATATGGGACACGAAGAATTTGTCCATCCTGTCCACTGGCTTGCTACGACCTGGGGAAGGCGGTGAGGGACTCGGAACACAGATGGGGGCGCCCCCTACAGCCCATCGTGCTCCATTACAAAAATTGATGCCAAGGCCTGTAGTAACTAATCGTGTATTCAGTTCCCCCTTTTGAAGTGCCGTACGTGCGTCCCCCGCTATGTAAGGATTCCTGGCCACTGGCGATGGGGTGGGGAGGAGGGGGTTAAAGTGAGTACACGACACTTCCCTATTTTAAGTGGCAGACTGGTACTGTGGTAGGCAGTACCTCAGGGCCGGATTTACGAATGTGGGGGCCCTGGGCACGGACCTATGTGGGGGCCTCGGACAGCCATTTGGCTCTGTGAAAAAAGAACTAATATGATAGATTGGGCTATGCGCGTAAATCTACTTCTACGTATACAGACTATAATATATACAGGCCGTATAAATATTCAACAATTTTAGGCTAAAAGCCAGATGTATCATCGCAGTGGCGAATCCAAGATTTGCCTGAGAAGGGGGGGGGTAGACTTTCAACAGCTACTGATGCAGGGTAGTGGCCTGATGGTGAAGTTTTTATTTATTTATTTTTTTAGACAAAAAAACAAGGTGCAATTTGGTGCATTTTAGCTGTTGGAATTAATTAGTTTGTATTATAGAACCGCAATGAAAGTAACAAAAATAACTGAAAGTAAGCTGGACCTAGCCATGCGGCGTTTGGGACGATTTTATTTCAGAACAAAATGCCCAAATTTTGCTCAGTCATGTTGAGTAAAGTGGTGCAAAACAAAGTGTGATTTCGGAGGGACTAAGATTTGTCGAAAAGGAGTAGGGTGGGGGTAAACTCTAGGACCAATTGGCATAAGAATTCAGGCGTGGATCTAGGGTTTGGGCAAGGACGGACACTTTTGTGACTTCGATAAGCAATGGAGAACAGTACGTAAGGGGAACGCCCCCGATGGTTGGAGCGAAGCGCTTAAGAAAATTTTGGATGAAAACAGCTCCTAGATCACCAGAATTGGCACTTCCCCGGCAATATTTGAGTGAGTATGGAACGACATAACAGGCTTGTATATAACTGATTTTTGTTTTCATTTTTTCTCGGTAAGCCAATGAGGGGTTCATGTGTCCCCATGGTTGCGCGCCTATCACTATTAACTAACTGGGCGAGGAGCGTGGGAAAATTTTCTGTCTTATTGTTTGTTTATAAAAGGCATTTGAACTTCTCCGGGGAAGTTTATACCGATTAGGACTACAATTTTACGATTAGGATAATTCATAAAGAATACAAATATTGAATCTTTGTCTTCATTATACAAACAACGCGTCTGAAAACTGAGACCACGGCATTCTGAATATAGCCAAGGTTTTCGCCATTTTCAACGATGTCCAGTAGCGACAGTCATTCGCGACCAATTGAACCTCATGGTTGGAACATGGAAGTACTACCTCGGAGGTAGTACTTCCATGGTTGGAATAAGATGTGCTTTGTGAACACAATATTCTTGACTCTCGGGATATTCCGCCACACCAGGTTCATCCTTTTCCCCGACAGAAGGGGGTGACTTGACAGGGTGTCTTACCCGGGCAGGACGCATGAAATTCCAACTACCAAATTAGTGATACCTGGCTGGAGTGAAAACGGGAATTCGGTTTAATTCATTCATTCGTGTGAAAATATCGATATTTCGAGCTCTATAATGATGTTCGTCTGCTTTTCTTTCGGTTTCATTGGGTTAGTTTTCTGCCAGTATATTTAGTGTCAGAAAATTTTAGCGATGCAGTTTTTCCCAACTTTCTCGATAAAACTTAAAGTTAGCTAATTTAGGAGCAATCTGAGAACAATTCCCACCCCTTCAAATTCGTCTGTCTTCACACCCTCCCAACAATGCACAGCATTTGGGGACTCATGTGTGGGGATATTTAAATTTCAGCTGGAAGGCGTCTCCCTATGACCCTAAAAAATATGATAACCTAGTTTGTGGGGGCCCCCACCAACTGCTGGCCCATGCTCAAATTCGGCTCTGCAGTGCCTTCATGAACGCACAGAACTGAAGTCTGTGGTAAATAATATAAGTGTTCCCAGGGCGTTCGTAATTTCTTTCGTTACCTTATGAATTCTTCATTTTCCTATCCAAATAAACTAGGAAAGAAACAGCAAACAAGTATGGTCAGTTTGCCCACGGAACAACACATACTGTTTCAACTTACAACTTTTCTGCATCACGGGGCCAAGATGGTTCCATGTAGACCACCATTTTGTAATCATGTGAATCAGTCTTTGTACATTAGTTGTGACCCGCAACTTGTTTTGCGAAAAGCGAAATTACAGGCAACGTACACGATAGACTGATACAATTGTTTCTCTATAAAAACAAACACTGTTTGCTTCGCGAAACAGCGTTTAGTTAAACGATGTTTCTTGTTGTTTTGTCCGACCATTGGAATATCGCAAGATCTATTTTCTAATACTTATGTCTTATTTGTTAAACAAAAACCAAACACATGTCGAACCATTCCCTTTCCAAATTATCATGTAGCATAAACAGGAAAACCATTGCTAACTTTGGGGTTAGAGCACATGGATTGTAGTACTCTTCAAATAAAACATTTTGATTAAGCGTAAGTCACAACAGTATAAGTGACACACTTTTTATACGAACAAAATAGTTAATGACAATGTAATCATTTGCATCAGAGCCGTAGCCTGGGCGAAATCACTTGGGGGCAGTTCATGATAGGGTCCAGTGGCGTACCTAGGTCCAGTTGCCACCTAGGTGGATAATTCCTTTCTCATCCAGTGCTGTCCTCAGGAGGGTCTCAGAGGAGGGATCTAGGGGACCTGCGATTTATTTAAGGTGCCTTAAATGCAGATTGGTGCTGAGAAATTATCGTTATTTAGTGAGGAGGGGGTGAGGGTGTCTAAGGGTCGGGGTAAGACACTTGCCCTTTAAGAAACTTTTGTGTATGTAAGATGGAAAAGATGCAAAATGATATTTTTGAGAAAGCTTGGACTGGTTACATGTTTAGAAATTCAGTTTTTAACACCCTTATCTATTTGCTTTTGGCTGGGTGAATGGAAGGGGGTACTGTATAAGGCTTCTCCCCCTTTAAGGAATTTTGACTTTATGATTAAGATTGCTTGGATGCAAAAACTGGCTTGATTATATATCTTAGGAATTCTCATATTTTAGTGTTTTATTTTTCGGCTGTGGCATGGCACGGTGTCATTAAGCAGCCGGAGACAGAATACCTTATGTGGACCTTCCCCTCTAAATGGACGGCCAACATCGGTTGGAACGTACCGTAGGCCTAGTTTTGTGCCCGAAAGACCTCCCAGATTGGCTGAAAAGGCACGTTCTTGACCTTTAAGATTTCATGCTTTAGAAACTAAGCTTTAAAAAAATGAAATTTGACAAACTTTTTCAGTAAAATCACTTTGAAGGAGAAAACAGGACTTAAAGGTCCTCTACAAAGTTACTGATTTCAACATGTCTTTAACGGTAATTGTATGCTATTTTGTGTAAGCGTGCTGTTTCACCACGTGAGTTTAGAGACTATACAAAAGATTGTTAACGTATAAGCTTTGTTACAACCGATAATGTAAAAATCAACCGATAATGTAAAAACGACCGATAATGTAAAAAAAATTTACCGATAATGTAAAAACAACCGATAATGTAAAAAAAAATTACCGATAATGTAAAAACTTCTTTGAACCGATAATGTAAAAAAAATTTACCGATAATGTAAAAACTGTTCTAACGACGTTTTCATATGGTCCTACGTACATGTGTGTATGTCTGTGTGTACGTAGGTAGGTAGGCGTGTATGCAGGTAGGTAACAAACATTTTATCGATAATGCAAAAGCTCTCCTAACGTCAATATCCTACGGTCCTACTTGTGTGTATATGTATGTGTGTATGTAGGAAGGGAGGTCGGCCGGCAGGCCTGCCGTCCTACAGGCGGACAGGCGGGGGGGGGGGATAGATAGGTAGGTTTGTGCGTGTATGCGTATTAGCGATGCCGCCTAAGTGAGTTTTTTAGTTTATTTAAATGGGGCACAAAAGTAACAGTGTATTTGTGATTGTAAAACAACGAAATAAACACGTGAGGTCCCTAACCCACTATACTCAACATACATAGCTAATACGTTGTGTGTAAGTGAGTAGCCTACGTGGTTTATGACTGGGTATCGGAATTCTTTCTTGTTGTTCGAGAAGGAGAATGAACGAAACGCCAGGAAAGCATTGTCTGATCGGACAGGTTACCCGTGATATGAGTGGCCTATTATATATATACATATGCCTACTCACTGGTTTTCGGTTCAAGGTCAAATTGTGACAAGGTCAAAAAAGGAAAGAAGAATGGGCTATGACTGGAAAGTAACTATCGAGACAAATCAAACGTTTCCAAAATTTGGAAAATCTGACGTCAGTGAGGGGTCAAAAGTCAAAAAAGTACAATATCATATCGGGGTTGCTGTTATGGCATCGAAGGTCGTCCGATAAGTAGCTTTAATCGAACCCCTTTATTATACGGTTAAGGGGTGCCGAGCTGAGAGCCCAGGTAGTCCAGACCGAGCCCCGCGGACCCATCCTGATCTTAGTATCTCCTCCCCCCCCCCCCCCGACCGAGTGTCGACGAAAGTAGCCTAGTAATATATGAAAGTTGAGCTTATACAACTTTCATATTTTTGAATTTCCCCTAAATTCTCTTTGAGAGTAGGCATGGTCTTAGGGCTATAAGACATTAAAAGCGCCATTCCGTAACATTCACGATGGCGGAGTTACGGCGTTTTTAATGTACCGTTTTGCGAAATTTCGAAATTCCATAAAAAGCGGGGGAATGTGTCACAACTTTGATACTTTTAACACCGGTAAAAGGTGACGTGACCTTTTGAATGACGTAAAGTTTGCATAAGTCTGGGGTCAGGTTAAAGGTCAATTAGAGGTCAAAACGTGCTAAAATGGCAAAAGAAGCCAAACTTCAAGTAGCGAAGCGCCTACATTGGATCATTAACCTCCTGAATTTTGGGTCCATATCTTTCCATAAAGCAAAATACGAAACGAAACGCTATGACGTTTTTACGAAGATAACGGAAATTATTTTTTGAGTCTTACAAAATGACATTTTTTTAATATTTTCACAAACTATAAACTGTAGTATTTTTTGCCCGAATTTCAACTAGTTTCTTTCAAAGGCCCATTAAAACCAGCCTAGATAAACCATTCAATAGCTTAGAGCTTTTGTAGGCAACACATGGACCCAGCACCCTTGAGGGTTGTTAGGGTGTGCCCCTCCTACTAGATACAGGGCGCATTCAAAGCTGAAAAACGCATGTTTGCCATGTAATGCTAACATTAATATACCCGACCCGCTCCACACGTTTTCGACCTGCTCTCATAAATCGCCAATCCAAACCCAACCAGGGCAGCCTCCCCCAAACGCCTTCGCTATGTTATACAGGACACATAGGCCTATCACCTTTTGAGTTTGAAGGGGTAAATTAAGTGTTGGTTAGAGAGAGGCACCTTCTCCCGGGGCAAAACGAAAAACGGCCCCAAAATTTAGTGTTAGCATACATGGAAAATGCGTTTTTTCAACTTGATGCATACAGCGTAGCTAGTAGGAGAAAAAAAAAAACAGGCTTGTGACTCACAGGAACGGTAGGCCAATGTAGTGCATGACCTTTTGACGGGGTAATCCCCTTACCACCATCATCTGGGAGATAGCCTAGGAGCCTTCTCCGGAGGTAAGGCCCAACTCGCCCAAGTATAAGAGAAGACATACATGGAAGGGAAAACTTTCACTCCACATTTACCAAGTGCAATCGAAATCATATTCCTAAATTTTAATTGGTAACCATCTAGTATGAAAACTGGGTGTTTTGAAATGCCTAAAACCTGCTCTTGGGGACACTGACCCTAATAAGGGACCTTTTGATGGCCCGCATATCCCACTACGACCGAGAGACGGAATGACTGACTTCGGGTCTGTGATCAGCGTGGTCGATAACCTCTAGGATGAAATTCTTATCAAACGTGAGTAACTTCGATTTCATCCCCTTCGCCCCTGGGGTGGGAAACGGGTGAGAGGGAATAACCTTCCTTCAGCTTCAGAATAACTATAATAACACTCCTGGATATTCGGACTTATTTCAAAAACATAATTTTCAGTCCTTTAGTTTATGAAATATCTGGTTTTTATTAGAGGGCGCCCTCTATTGGCCATAGACCTATGCAAATAAGCTGTGCCATCAATATGACCCACCTGTATGTAATAAAATATGCTGCAGTCCTTTCATGATGTTTTTTTATCGTAGATATGTTCTTTTTGGTGAGCTTGCGGTACAACAGGGGAATGAGGGCGCTTTAAGTATATGAAGGAGAATTATGATAGCATTATGTATTTGGCCTAGACAATTGAGAAAAAGTGACCTTTGATTCTTCTGCTGTCTTTCATTGTACCTTTTTTAGGGAAATATACCTGCAAGAGGGCGCTGTAAAATAGGGGTGAGAGCCCCTTCCCCTGGGGTATGACCTACGACCTTTCCGAATTAACGTATGACCTTTTTGATAAAATTCCACTTTTCCAATTCCATATGAAAACGTCGTTAGAACAGTTTTTACATTATCGGTAAATTTTTTTTACATTATCGGTAGACGAACGTTTTTACATTATCGGTAAATTTTTTTTACATTATCGGTTCAAAGAGTTTTTTACATTATCGGTAAATTCTTTTTACATTATCGGTTGTTTTTACATTATCGGTAATTTTTTTTTACATTATCGGTCGTTTTTACATTATCGGTTGATTTTTACATTATCGGTTGTAACAAGCTTCAGCTGTGTTGTGTGCATCATGCATGAGGGAGGAGGTTCATTCATCAGTGCAATTAGCCTAAGGGGAAAAGACACCTTAAATGCCATTTCTGGGGACGGTTCTGATGATCTGAAAAACATAATAAGGACTATGGATCTTTAGCATGTTCATTATTTTTTCAAGAGCGCCATTTACACTGTACAAATACAACACCTTATGTGTTTATATACAAACTTTGTCTGCAGATTTACAGCAACTAGGTCGCTATCAGCACATCAAGATTGTTGTAGACCAACATAAATTAAACTAATGTACTATAACTAATTAATATATATATATATATATATATATATATATATATGTATATATATATATGTATATATATATATATATATATATATATGTGTGTGTGTGTGTGTGTGAGTCGACAAATGCCGCCAACCGGGGACGAAAATGTGAATACACACCTGACAACCGGGGACACACCTGTAATTGGGGACCGTCCCCGTTTGAAACAGTGGCTTTAAATGGCTTCTTTGTGCTATATGATGCAGCAATGAAGATGTCTATTGATTCCAAAGAAATATAGGAACAGTCCCCATTTAGGTAGTGTTGTGGTACGTCCTCGTTTGCAGGTATACGTGTGTATCCTGTTACGTCCACGGTTACCTGTGGAAAACCGTATACACACTTACAAAAAGATAGATATATGTTGATTGAAAACATTTTGAGCGCCCTCGTTTTTTGCTGTTGCAAAGCACATCTTTTTCTATCAGTATACATGCTACAAGCTTTTTCTGTGGACGTCCACGGTTGAATGGTAACAAAAAGGGGTCCCCGTTTGGCAGCATTTACAAGTATAGGTGTGTGTGTGTGTGTGTGTGTGAGAGCGCTCACCAACGTGGCCTTAGCGGGTGCCAGGGCAGCCGGCGGGAGCTCCGCTCTCGCTCGTCGTTCCTAGCTCACGCGGAGCTCAAAACTGGCGTAGCTGCTCGAAAATTCGGTCACTGCAAACAGAAGTCACGCGCGGCTGCTGGTGTCTGCCTTGGAGCGCAGCCCGCCCTCAAATTGTCCGTCTACTGAGTTCCTTCGCAGGCAGCTTCGCTGCTGGGAAATTCCCTTGCATTCCCTACCGGGTTCTTTCCCAGTACCCCGTAAGGCATTGAGTGTGCTTATGGGTGTGTTTGTGTGTGTATTTTAACATATATTTCTTACGAGTATACAACAAGCAAAGTGATCACTTGAAGTTCGCCTAGGGAGACGGGGTTTACAGTCAGGCGGATCCACAGTTTTGATGTAAGTTTGTTCGTTCCCTATCGGGCCCTTACATACGAGCTTATCTCAGTGAGGTTGAGGTCAAGGGACGTCCTAGGGCAAATTCAGGGGAAAAGTCCCTCATAAGTGATTTCCCAGGCTCTAGGGGCTTTCAGATTACGAACAAAGGAATGACGTTTTCAGCATTTCAAGGAGAAAAATTTTCACTTAGGGTGTGGAATATCAGAGGGTAGCCTCCCCTATGCTGACGCACTCCACGACCTTAATTTGTGTACAAGAAGGAGCAAATGTGCGTAATACAACCTAACTTTGTACATCGAAGGAATTCTGGTCTAGTATCACCCCCCTGATAATATCGTGAACGAAGCGCGAATTTGAACTTGAGTATGACGTAATTATTCGTATAATGACAACACAACAACTAATATTCATAAAAATATGTTAAATTTGCCCACGGTTTCTCCATTGGTAAGGGTAGGCAAAATTACAAAATGACAAACTACCCATTTGTTTCGAAATGTGGCTCGATTTCTAATTGAGGTTCGTTTCCAAAGTGGGGTTTCTTCTGGAACACTCGACTCTCTCCCCCACCTACGGACCGGCGTCTGCCATAGCATACACAATTGATAACATTTGTCCTGGGGAGTTGTCCGTGGGAGTTTTCCGGGGGAGGGGGTAATTGTCCAAGCAGGGGAGCAATTGTCCCGGTGGGAGTTGTCTGGTCACGGTTAAGCGTACTTCGGTCACTTTCATAATAAAACGATAGTTGTACCCTACTCAGTTCTGTCGCCATTGGGCCTTTGAAGATATCATGATCCTTGTTTTGATCCTTGTTTTCATCTTATTGAAGATGAAGATATGAATTATCTGTCCAGCTGTAATAGTTTGTAACCCGGACGAAAGTTCAGCATCGAACACTTTTGAGAGTGACTTACTTCAATTTCTTATAAAATCAAGAATAATTAAACTGCAAACAACTTAAGATTAATCACTGCAAGTGTTCATTTATTAGTTTTGGTTTGAATAAATTTCATGCACAATTTTGATTTTATCTGCAACAGGTGGGACATGTTTGCACCTCATATTTCGCCATAGAAAAATTTCTGTAACAGATAGCATGTATAGTTACGCCTAACAGAATCTACCAGATCTTAGCCAAAGGTAGGGGTGGGAACAGTTGCCAATGAGATTTTCAGAACCTAACTGCTACACTGTCAAAAATTGTCATGAATTTACGAGACTTTTCCGTAAACATACAGAATTTATGTTGTTTTACTACGGAGTAATGTTGTTTTATATTATTTTGTGTTCATACAAGTATTTTGTAGTAGAACAACACTTTCTTGTCGTAGCCATACGGACATTTACCTCGTTCATTGTCACAAACTCAACAACCGTCGAAAATGCAAACGTAGGAAACTTTGGATTGGCCTATTATTTGAAAAGAAAATTTTAATTTAATGGGTTTTGAGAGTGTTAGTCAGCCCAGATTTAATTTTTTTAAGTACGTCGTCAAAATTCACTACTCTGTGGAATGTCATGAATATTCATTCCATTGATCAGGCCAGATTGGCATTTATTGAAAGTTAAATGGTTCAAGTAATTCCTTCAAACACTGATGTACTGCATTTTGATTGTAAATTGCATCACTTTTCTCTATTGAGACTAGTGCTGAATGTTACAAGTGGATAGCTTAGTTTCGATGTGATAATTCTTTTAGTTATACCGGAATGCTTATACTCCTACATATTTAAGTTCCATTCATACATGAACTTGTTATTATGTTTTAAGGGGAGACAGTTAATAGATGCTGTCCTAATTACCTGGCGCAGGAGTGTCCGTGATCACGACGGCGGAGCTCACAGGGTGAGGCCTGTTCTATTCAGCCAGTCTAGAACGGGACCACTGTCAGGTGGTGTCAGTTAAGTCAAAGTTTGTCCCTTGGGAACGTTGTTACTCCTTCGGGGAGCAGAACTCCTTCGGGAGTATTGTTTGGTTTTCGCCCCTGGCTCTTCGCCAGAGAGTCAGGGGACTTTTGGAAAAAAAATCCTAATTACCTGGCGCAGGAGTGTCCGTGATCACGACGGCGGAGCTCCCAGGGTGAGGCCTGTTCTATTCAGCCAGTCTAGAACGGGACCACTGTCAGGTGGTGTCAGTTAAGTCAAAGTTTGTCCCTTGGGAACGTTGTTACTCCTTCGGGGAGCAGAACTCCTTCGGGAGTATTGTTTGGTTTTCGCCCCTGGCTCTTCGCCAGAGAGTCAGGGGACTTTTGAAAAAAAAAAGCGCAGGAGTATCCGTGATCACGACGGCGGAGCTCCCAGGTGGGACCTGTTCTATTCAGCCAGTCTAGAACGGGACCACTGTCGGGTGGTGTCAGTTAAGTCAAAGTTTGTCCCTTGGGGACGTTGTTACTCCTTCCGGGAGCAGAACTCCTTCGGGAGTATTGTTTGGTTTTCGCCCCTGGCTCTTCGCCAGAGAGTCAGGGGACTTTTGGGAAAAAAAGCCTAATTTCCTGCTGGGACCTGTTCTATTCAGCCAGTCTAGAACGGGACCACTGTCGGGTGGTGTCAGTTAAGTCAAAGTTTGTTCCTTGGGGACGTTGTTACTCCTTCGGGGAGCAGAACTCCTTCGGGAGTGTTGTTTGGTTTTCGCCCCTGGCTCTTCGCCAGAGAGTCAGGGGACTTTTGGAAATTTCCTGCTCCTTCAGGGAGCAGAACTCCTTCGGGAGTATTGTTTGGTTTTCGCCCTTGGCTCTTCGCCAGAGAGTCAAGGGACTTTTGGAAAAAAAAACCTAAGTTCCTGATATACTGGACAGTGGCTACATCTGTATTTAGGCTGAAACCCTTTAGCCGTCTTTCGCAACCTCGAAGTAAATTATGATCGGGGAAATAAGTTATAATCGGGACTTATTGAGGTAACACTGCTGCTGCTGCTGTTGTTGCTGACACAAAAATTTCAGCCTTTTGTATTTAAGGGAGTTTGCAAATTAAATTTATTTCTTGTAAATTTACATCAAATATTGCAAAACATTTCCCCAGACTACACTTAAACACGAATAGTACGAACAGGGTTTCAAAGGAAGAAGGGCATGCCCCCTTCCCTTAGACCAAGATGGCAATATAAAATTTACGGCACTGTGACCCATGTCAGATGATGAGCCAAGGTCTATAAATCATACTGTTAATGGTTCGATAAAGATTGGGTAACCTTGAATATTTAGAAGGCAAACGGCATGTTTTAGTCTGTGCGTGATTATCTTTTAATTGCATATTCTAAACCAATGAGCTTATAAAGTTTCTAACGT